>JASAMY010002066.1:0-69789 GCA_030248085.1 Paralinhomoeus sp. GSCO2_6 | reverse complement strand
CCTAGGGAAATACTGGTTGGGGGGTGACATTTAGCTGATCATGATGTAGCCCCAACAAAAATACATGACCAAATTAAATTTCACGCAAATCGAACAACCGAGCGTCGAGATAGGAGCAATCATCCAAGGTACAGTGAAAAAATCGGTTTTTGCGTAAAAACATTACTGCGTGTTTTATGGCAACAATTTGTCGTTGAATGGTAAACAATTGTTTTAAACGAGTGTCGAGGACCATGTCGCGCTTGCGAAAGGCCAGTGCTAACGACACTGACCAAGTGTGTTCATCAAAACGGCCGCATCACTTTCCAAATGGATGTGACGCAGGTGACAGTTCATCACCAGAAATTGCGTGGCTCAGGCTTCAAGAATCTGTAGCGATCGGACTGATGGGTCACCGAGCACTGGAACGGAGAGCCACATGACTTGGCCATCAACGAACGATCTGACGTCGGCCCACCACTGCTGATTCTCCAAAAAACCGGTGAAGTGGTGACAGCAGCAAGACCACACTTACAGTCTGCATTACCGTAAATTACAGGAGCATGTGCAAATGACTCAGTGACTCGAGGCGAGTCTTTTGATATGCAATTCATCAATGTGCAGTTCATTTCCCATTTTCCAATTTAGTGAGATAAATATACCACTTACAGTACGCATTTGCATAATTATGCGGGAGCATGTGCAAATGACTCATAATGTTGAGGTGAGTCTTTTGATATGCAATTCATCAATGCGCCAGTTAACCTCCGTTTTTCTTAATTAGGCAAGATCCGATGTACCACACTTACAGTATGCATTGCATAATTATGTGGGAGCATGTGCAAATGACTCGTGATGTCAAGGCGAGTCTTTTGATATGCAATTCATAAATGCGCCGTTCATTTTCCCATTTCCAATTAGGCGGAGTCCGATGCCGCGCTTACAGTATACATTTTCCTAATTGCGTGGGAGCGTGTGCAAATGACTCGTGATGTCAAGGCGAGTCTTTTGATATGCAATTCATCAATGCGCAGTTCATTTTCCATTTTCCAATTGAGACGAGATACAATGTACCACATTTACAGTATCCATTTGGTCATAATTATGCAGGAGCATGTGCAAATGACTCGTGACATCGAGGCAGGTCTTTTGATATGCAATTCATCAATGCGCAGTTCATTTTCCATTTTTCCAATTAAACGAGATACAATGTACCACACTTACAGTATGCATTTGCATAATTATGCGGGAGCATGTGCAAATGACTCGTGACGTAGAGGCGGGTCTTTTGATATGCAATTCATCCATGTGCAATTCGTTTGGTAGTGTTAATCTGTGCTGCAAACTTTGAAAATGCGCCATAACTACGGTATAAATTTGCATATCAAAAATCGACCTTTCCCATGACCATCTCGGGGTCGCGAGCATTCGATCGAGCTATCGCGCGTCCACGTACGTCAAGCGGTTCGCGAGTTTACTTGTTGCCCATACATATATATATATATATACATATATACACACACGTGCACGCGGCGCATTTGTAAGTAGATTGAGATGAGCCTACATGGGACTACCAAAGCTGCAATTTTCAAGAAAGTCCACTGGATAAAAAGTCGAAATTTTGGTGTTGTCTCAAGTTGTGGATGCATGTTTTCTGAATAAAGATTTTTCAAATCGCAGGTACGCCACGCCGGCTACTTTGGCTACTGGATGTATCATCTTCTTAACAAATTTTCGCTGTATAACATAAAATAGCAAAAAAAACAGCCAGTGCCATTTTTTTTAACAGACTATAGTTTTGCTGCACCTTTGAATTGACCTCGAAAATGTATTGAATCTTACGATTGTAACTTGGTTTTTTTATTGTAGCACTATTTGAGGGTCAAAACGACAACAACAACGGTAGGTATACATATGTATGTATGTATGTAGGTAAGTGTAATCAATTAAGGAAAAATTTGCTGGCAGCTGCAAAAAAAGAGGAATATGTGACTTTTATAGACCAAAGTTCAGCTTGAAAAGAAACAATGGTATACGCGCATTGCAGTGGAGTCCACTTTGAAAAACGATTGTATAACAGCGTTGTAGTTGACGTGGAGTACACTTTGAAAAACGATTGTATGAAAGCATATAATGGTATGAACAATCAATTTGTTTGTCACATATTCGGCGTGTATGATGATAGAGATGATGACATGATGACAGAGTGCAGTGGCACTTAGCATAACAGGGAAAAGCGCCTACCTACCTACTGTACCTATCCATTAAACGCACGCACTCACACGCGCGTGCACATGAACGCACGCGCGTACATGAGCACATAAAAAATAGTTTGTAAGTTAGAAATGACTATCTAACGAATCGAATATTTGATTCTACCACATTTAGAAGAATTACCCCTACCCACAAATTGTTATATTATGCAAGCATACGTGGTCGGGAATCGGGATAAGCTATGAATGTATGTTGTATGCATTTAAGAATTTTGTTGTTGTAGTTGTAGGTAGTTGTTGTATGTATGTATTTTGTATGAACGTAGTAGGGGCAGGTGTAGATGAATTTTGTATCACAGTAATAGAAGTTTGTTGTGTTAATGGATGGAGGGTATACACAACAGGCACTTAAGGTATAATTTAAGGAGCTGTTATCCAACAGAATCCACCTTACCATGCCGAAAATTATCATTTACCTCTTCTTCGAGAATCCGTAATCAACAGCATTGAAATACATACATGCATACGACACCACACCAAGAATGCAGTTGCGCTTATGAGTTTCAGATGTACCTGCAATGTGGGTAGTGCAGTGGTGTGTGTCGGTCCCTTTCAGCTGGGCCAACACTAGAATCGGTGTTGTCCAAACCGAAATGAAATACGCCGAAATTGCTCGCGTTATAAACGCCGAATATGTGACAAGCAAATTGATTATTTATACCATTGTATGCTCTCATACAATTGTTTTTCAATGTGTATTCCACGTCAACTAAAACGCTTTCATATATGGTTTTTTTTTTAAATTATCACATTTCTTTTTTGAATAACTTTTGTTTCCTTTGTCGGATTGTTATGCAATTTGGAACACTTAGGCTCAAGACTTTCGGATTTTGTCTGAAAAAAAGAATCGTTGAATTCGGTTTAGGATTCCGAGAGTTATGGCACTCCAAATCAGATGTGTCGTTTTTGGGCAAAACTTGGGTTTTTGGGCAAACTAAATTGTTTGAATCGCAACTATACGAGCCAAATTTCAAATGCCAATCTTTGCTTTTGGTTGGTGCAGTTCGTCTAATAATGCAGGGTATTCTCTACCGCTGCTCGACTGAAACCGCCCCTGTCCATACGCCCTCCTCGCCCACTACATTACCAACCCCAAGAGGATTCAAGTTCGCAAAAAAAGAGACATTTGATTTTAGTGCCGTAACTCTCGGAATCCTCAACCGAATTCAACGATTCTTTTTTCAGACAAAATTTCAAAAGTCTTGAGCCTAAGTGTTCCGGATTTTATAACAATCCGGCAAAGGAAAAGAAAGTTATTTTCAAAAAAGAAACGTGATAATTTAAAAACACCCCTTTAGAATCGTTTTTCAAATTGGACTCCACTGCAATGCGAGAATTTAGTTTTTTTCTTTTCAACCTGAACTTCGGTCTATGAAAGTCACATATTCCCTTTTTGCAGCTGCCTGCAAATTTTTCTTTAATACAGTGTTTTTTTTTCGTACGACGAAAGTTCATACGGACAGTAGGTGCACGGATTTCGGGTGCCAACAAAGGCACCCACACCAGGGGCATGAGTTTTCATAGCGCAGTAGGCTGCCACTGTTAGCTAAGCCATCCTAAAAAATTGTCCACAAGTCTGAAAAATATATGAAAGAGTAAAATAGATGATATGTAGATACATTGTAGCTGATGAATTGTTTGGGCATGCTTTTGACATGCTCAGACAGTAGTGTTAAATAACCGCATGGCTCTCTATCTTCCCAATAGGGTCAATGTGCGTGCGTGCGTGCGTGCGTGCGTGCGTGCGTGCGTGCGTGCGTGCGTGCGTGCGTGCGTGCGTGCGTGCGTGTGTGCGTGTCGTGCGTGCGTGCGTGCGTGCGTGCGTGCGTGCGTGCGTGCGTGCGTGCGTGCGTGCGTGCGTGCGTGCGTGCGTGCGTGCGTGCGTGCGTGCGTGTGCGTGCGTGCGTGCGTGCGTGTGCGTGCGTGCGCGCGCGTGCGCGCGTGCGTGCGTGCGTGCGTGCGTGCGTGCGTGCGTGCGTGAGTGCGTGCGTGCAGGCGTGCGTGTGTGCGTGCGTGCGCACGTGGGTGTGACAGAGATTCTCTAGCTGGAGAGATCCACCAATAGAATTCATAACAGACATTCACTGCATGTGTGTGCTACTTTACTTTTCATCATGTCAGTCAGAAAAATATTCTGAAGCACAAATGAAAAAAATGCACGATAGGGCCTGGAAACAAGATAGATGAGACGCAGCATTGATTTCTTTATCAGGGTTCATGGCTGATACCAGACACACCAGCGGGAGTCGAACATCCGACCTCTAGATCAGTAAGCTAAATGCACAGTAAAAAAAGTGTTCTGGACCTCAAAATTATAGGCACCCAGGAAGTGGTCAGGAGAATTAATTTCTAAATGTCGACCGTGTATGCTTGTAATGTTTCCTACTGATTCCAATCTCAAAGTGGCCCAAGCAACTCAGGTACATTGTACACACTGACATCAACAAAATGGTTTTGGTGTAATGCTGCTGAGCTCAAATTTAACTTCTTACAGACAGTTAAAAAACTAATTAAATTAATTAAGTAATTTAAATAAATTAAGTAAGTCTGAGCACTTTTTTTTAACAATTAAAAATTAAATATAAAAGTATTTTGACTTATTTAAAAATTAAAAATTAAATTAAAACACATTTTTCGAAACTTCATTTGCTACATATCTCATTAACCAGTGATTAAACTCTAAATTTACGACTTACACCCTGATTGTGCCAACAGTTTGCCAACTCACCTGAACTGGGTCGCGTTCGACGTCATGATCGTCTCGAAGGTGCCGCTGGAGGTCTCCTCGAGCAGCATGCTGGCGATGTTCGCGAAGATGCTCTCGACGCTCTCGTAGGGCCTGGGCGTCTGCGCCAGCATCAGCCAGACGAGCAGCGACGAGTGGTACAGGTCCTTCAGGATCAGCAAGCCGGGCAGCGTGACGATTTGGAGCTTCAGCAGAAGAGCCTTGATCGCCGCGTGCGAGTCTGGGAAGGCCCGCTTTAGCTCCTTGACCAGGTAAAACACCGCCAGTTTAAGCCCAATCGCTCGCGGCGTTCCACAGGAGCAGCAGTCCAAAAAAGTGACAGAGAGCACGAAAAAACCCGCGTTTTCACAACATTTTTGAAGGTATCGCCCATTTGCAGCTAAACAAGGAAACGCGTTATGGCGCGTTCGATGCCTCAGAAGAAGACGGTTTGTTTGAGGCCCATAACGCGCCAAAATCCGTTTAGGCAATCAAAAGTAATAGGCGATCGAAATTTTGAGAAACCGCATTGAGAAGTCGTCACATATTACGGTTTCACGCTGACGCGTACACCCTGATTCGCGTATCGTTATACATAAAAACGTACTGTACCTATCAATTCCTATTCCTCCTTGCGGCGCAGTTGCATCCGGTAAACAAGACACCAGGCACATCCTTGGCTCTTAAATTTTGTATTAGTGTTTTCTTGCATTGAAATCGAGTCTAACCCACTGATTGGCATATCGTAGCAGAGGGACTGCTTGAACTGTAAATAAACTTTGGGCGGGGGGGAGATTCCTCATCCCCCATTGGTAGGTGCCACCCCTGCCTTTCACAGTGGCTCGTAAAAACCAACCGTTCAGAAAAGTGCAAACGGAACCAAGATCAGGCTGTTCCACATCAATGCAAAAGAGACGCCTGAAAAAGCGGTTCAGCGTATTTTCATAGGCGAAGACGGATACGTCCGAAAAAGAAACTACGTCTAAAACTACTACGAGAGAGAGGGACCAATTTGCAGTCAGTTTTATGTTGTTTTTTGGATTTTACCCATGCCATCAACTGTTCAATATATGATTAAATGAAACTCAGTAAAACACTCGGTTTGGTAGCCGCGGCGTTGTTCTATTTATATACTGTACCTACAGCGATAAAGAACGAATGCGATTGCCTAAGGTACAATAAGCACCATAAATCCTCGAATAGCCTCCGGGTAACAGGCGGTTGCCACTATGGTGTCCAATGGCACTATTGGAGAAATTTCAGTAGGCCTCACCAATAAAAAAAATGAACATGCACACGCTCGTCACCCGGTGAGCACACCCGGTAGCGCGTTCGATTTTTGGTGGAGTATTTTCCTATTAATGCTCCTGTCGCTGTCTGGTGCTGTCACTGCCCTAGATTGCAGATGGAATGTCTTTTTCCTCCGAATGTCTGTGTGCCTCAAGACGTGAAGACGTCATGGAGACACGTACGTACCGCAAATCCTCCAATAGAACCGCCCCCTCCAATAGTGTTACCGGATACGGCAAGGTTGAAAGAATAGAGCCCCCTCCAATAGTGCCCCCAGCGTTAAGGTGTATGTTATGTCAGGTGCCTTTTATGGGCAAAAATAAAGTGGTAAGTACATTTATATCGTGTATACACACTACTACTAACTAGGTAATAATTGTCCATTTCAGCAACTATTAACATAATTTAACCATTAAGTATGGCACAAGTGATCAAATCACTGAAAAATCGGCAGTTTTGACTGCGATATTAGCATTACCATTCAAAATTTTTAGGTTGAAAGTATAGAGCCCCCTCCACTAGTGCTTTCCGGTAAAGCCCGCGCCACAATGCTCTGTCTTCTGGCTTCTGGCTCTGGCTTCTGGCTTCTGCCTCGGTTCTAGAATTTTGAATTTGTCCAGAGCCAGAAGGGTCAAATTTGCGCGCTTTTACGCAAAAGATGGTTCTACCGTAGCTGTTTGATTAAAACACGTCGTAACTGTCGGTTCTTGGTTTCCTTTTCAGTTTTTAGCCGCTTTTTAAATAGCATTTTTTTTTAGCCATCATCGAGTTGCTGACACCTGAGTTGCTTGGCTTCCAATGCTTAGCACATTATCCCGAAAAAAATAATCAGAGAACTTACAAATTCGAACCAACGCTGACGAGGCGTCATGTAGTATACATGCTAATCAGTTCGGCACTACGGTCCTACTCGCAATGCGCTGTAGGACCGCACGCAATTACGAAAAGAGTCAGAGAGCCCATTGTGGCGCGGCGATTTGTCCAGAAGGCAGAAGACAGAAGCCAGAGGGCAGAAGACATAAGACAGAAGACAGAGCATTGTGGCGCGGGCTTAAAGGGGGGGCTCTAGTTTCCAGAATTTTTTGAGATAATAAGGTGGTCAGCTGCGGCACACCCCTTGGAGTCACGTTCCGTTTCTTACTTTTCAACTTAATTCTAAGTTTTTCGAAGATATTTCAACTTAAACCTCCGAAATTTGAAATCGTAGAGTGTAGTAATCTTAGTTTGAATTGCTTATGCAGGGCGTCAAGGGTACGTTTTGTGTTAGGGATTGTGGCGTATGGTGGCCTCACCACACCGAGATAACAACGCGAGAAAATTTTTCGTAAGTCGCCTTATGTCTACAAGCGGGAGCCAGGCGGACGGACGAAGCGGCGGACAGCTACTACGGGGGGACACAGTGGGTACAGTGCGCCGCCGAATAGTACGCTATCTGACGCAAACGTCGTTCTTTTAAAGATGTCGGCATTATCGTTTGAACAATGCGCTGCCGAATGTTTGCATCAATTATTGGACTAGCTGCGACTATATTTTGCTAGCGCACGCACTGATCGAGCGCTTCTTCAGCATAAGGAGAGTCGTTTTCAGGTTAAAGCTCTGTTTAGATGGCGTACGGTCGGTTTTGCGTGATTTGCTAAAAAGCTTACGACACTCTACGATTTCAAATTCCAGAGGTTTTAGTTGAAATATCTAGAAAAACTTAGAATTAAGTTTGAAAAGTAAAATGGGACATGACTTCCAGGGGTGTGCCGCAGCTGACCACATCATTATCTCAAAAATTTTGGAAACTAGAGCCACCCCCTTTAAGGAGAGGTTGAATAGGTGGGTAGTGGAGGATGTACGGTAGGTACATAGTACTTTGGATGCCTGTACATGGTAACAATAGGTACATACCCATGTATGTACATTGACGGCCTCCTAGCGTCGCCCCTGATCCAACAACCACGAGACGCCGTGTGCCTAAGCCTAAGCCTAAGCCTAAGCCTAAGCCTAAGCCAAGCCAAAAGTTGCTTTAGAGGCGCCACCATCGACGCGATGTGTCTCAGAGCTGAATGCCGCCAACGGCTTCTACAGCAACCGCTCGAGGCTGCTGCGACGTCAACAATATCGCCATCTCCTGTGGAAACGTCTTCAACACCGGCAACCGCCTGTGCGTGGCCACGGTCGGCACTCTCAAGAACCCCATAGCCTGGGAGGGACTATCTCTACTCCGCCCACTACTCCAACTGGAACTCACACTACCACATGCGTTCTAAGAGTTGAAAGTGTTGTACAGTTATTCGATACATTTCGAATTGCACAAAGAAGTACATATACCTATGCGACGTGAACACTCTTCATTTAGCCCCGCCCCCCCTCCCTAGAGCACTTTGAGTTTATTACTCTTTGTATATATGGTATCATTACAGCCCCTACGATTCGTATATCAATAAACCCACTCATTCAACCCTTTATGAGAACGTCTCCTTCCACACCGCCTCCCCCACCCCACAAATCGCAAACTGAAAATTCGTGTTCACAGTTTTATTTTTGCGACGAAAAAGCATACGGACAACCTACTAACATCTGTACCCTACCCTAATGTTTTTCGTTCCAATCGAACCATCCACCTTCTCAATTTCTCAGTTCTCAATTCTCAACTCGCAGTCACAATTCTACAGGCACGTACACTGTGAGCCAAAAAAGTGATAGACGACACTTTGCCAGTCCCGTTCTCGTGCACCCGGGGCCCAATTGAGGAGCTCAAATTTTAACATGACATACTTCGACATGTTCTACGGCTACACGCCGAATTTCATCGAATTTCGTTGGGCGTCGCTCAAACGGCAGGTCTTCTTTAAAGCCATGCCAAAAATCAGACTGTTTTCTTCGTGACCAGCACGTCCTAGAGGGCTCAAATTTTGTCGCAACACACGCCAACTTGCTCTGCATTTTTGCCAATAATGCGACAACAGTCGAACGGCAATTTCTTGCTGCAACAAGATGGCGCCCCTCCTCATACGGCAGCGGCAACAACGAATTTTTTGATCGGAGAAGGCGTCAATTATATTGAGTATTTCGTGGCCGCCCAGGTCGCCCGATTTAAACCCAGTCGATTAGTTCGTTTGGCTGCGACTACGGGACAACGTTTATCGGCGCCACCAGTCACCGATATCGACAGCCTGCATAGCCATTTTGGAAGAATGGAATCGGCTGAGTCAGCGTGCAATAAACGGGGCTATTGGCCAGTTTTTTTCCAAGAAATTCGTTGCGTCATCGAACAACATGGAGGACACATCGAGCACTTGTTCACCAACGAGTAATATTGCTTGTTTTTGTTCTGCTTGTTTGTGATTCTCCTAATGAAAAGAAAATTGGTATTACACTTGGTGTAACGGCATGTTTACCACAGCAAGTTGGCGTGTGTTACGACAAAATTTAAGCCCTCTAGGACGTGCTGGTCACGAAAAACACTCGATTTTTGACATGGCTTTAGCAGAAATGCTGCCGTTTAAGCGACGCCCAACGAAATTCGATGAAAAGCGGCGTGTGCAGGCGCAGAAGATGTCGAAGTATGTCATGATAAAATTTGAGCTCAATCGGACCTTCTGGTCACGAGAACGGGACCGGTAAAGTGTCGTCTATCACTTTGGGCCACAGTGTAGGTTGTTTTACACTGCCCAATTCACCCTTAAGTCGGTCGTCACCGAAAGCGCCGTCCTGCGAGTCGGCTATTTGAACTTCGAGGCGATGATGTATCGGCCCGAGAGCGCCATGTATCGCTCCCACCGGTTCACGGATGCGCGGGAGCTGAAGCTGCGCAACGACGGCTACTTTTATCACCTCGAACGACTGGGCGACGTCGACGCCATCTCTCCGGGCTCGATTACAGTGCGCCAGGGCGAAAAACTGCAGGCAAAGCTTGTCCAAGTGGAACGAAAAGATCGACAAGAGCGACCTTCTCGTCACGTATCAAGCGGTCAAAATCGAGAACGCGACCGCGGGCACCAGCTTTTGGGAGGTCTACACCGACCTGTTGCCCTTCTACTTTCAACGAAGCCAGCAAAAGTGGCCCATTCTCTATTCTACCGACCCCGAGAGACCACAGCCTCCAGGGACGTCGCTGACGCTGTTTCAGCGCTGGTGTTGTTTACGGTTACTCGTTACTCGGTTTCTGCGCTGGAAGACAGCTCGCTGTCTAAGAGCCCCCTGGGAAGCCTCTCGGGGGGGGGGCGTCCCCAAGGTACCAAAAGTTGGTAATAAATGGTGACACCAGTACTCCTCAAACAGTTACTGTCTTTTAGCCCAGAACCGACAGTGTTAAACAAAGAAGCATTCCACAAAGCTAAAAAGGAAAACTAAGGACTTTTAAGCTAGAGTTGGGGGGGGGGGGGGACAAGTCCCCTCCCCCATGCAATGTATCTCTACGTGCGGCTATCCCATTACACTCAACAGTTCTCTAACGCCCACCACCCTTCAGAATTTTCCTAAAATCTTTTCAAAGAGCACCACTTGACCTGACCATGTGATGTTGCTGTCGGACCAGCGCGAGGTCACGGTCGGTAATTTCTGGGGACAGTTTGGGTGGGTCGGAGGCCTGAGACAGTGGGCGTCGGTCACGTTCCCAGCTGCACCACCTGCCGGGCGCCGACAACGTACACCCTCTTTGTCTGGGGCTTCGAAGAACAGCGCAAACTGCGACTCCAGGGAGAGCTCGGTCTTTCACATGGAGATGCCGCGAGGTTGAGTCGGCGGAGCTGCGCTCGAAGCACAAACTCTACGTCAATCTCATCGGCAGGCACCTGACCGTGATTCGGTGCTCAGACCACGCGCAGTTTGTTTGACGTGATTAACGATTACAAGAAACGCGATGAGGGTCCCGAGGAGCCACCAGCGTGGACAGAGACGGTCCCCGATGACCGCGCCATCTTCCCACCTGCGATCGCGGTCACCGACAAGCAGAAGAAGCTCGACGTCTTCCTCATCAATCAGAACTTCAAATTGGTCCACGTCACCGCCAACCTGCAGACCATCTGTGAGAAGGCGAGGGGCAGCTGTCTTGCGGACGAGAATCGAAGTACACGTGGCACTGGGAGAGGCCGGTGGAGTTCCGGAATGAGCACTTCATCGAGCCGACCACACGTCATCGCATATCAAGCGGGTGCGGTGGGCCCCGCCTCACCGCACTACACCGCACCGCGCCACCCACACTAGACCGCACCGCACCGCACCGCACCGCACCGCACCGCACCGCACCGCACCCGCACCGCACCGCACCGCACCGCACCCGCACTGCACCACACCGCACCGCACCGCACCGAACGGCACTGCACCGCACCATAGAGCCTCGTTTAGGACACATAGACGTCCTGGGCACGACAACGAGACACAGAATCGCCCGGCTCAACATTCGTCGTCGCAATTGCTATGATCCAGCAGAGGACAGAAAAGCAAGAGAGCCATGCGGTTATTTAGCACTACTGCTTGAGCATGCACAAGCATGCCGAACAATTCATCAGCTACAATGTATCTACATATCATCTATTTTACTCTTTTATATATTTTTCAGACTTGTGGACAATTTTTGAGGATGCTTAGCTAACAGTGGCAGCCTACTGCGCTATGAAAACTCATGCCCCTGGTGTGGGTGCCTTTGTTGGCACCCGAAATCCGTGCACCTACTGTCCGTATGAACTTTCGTCGTACGAAAAAAAAACACTGTATTAAGGAAAAATTTGCAGGCAGCTGCAAAAAAGGGGAATATGTGACTTTCAATAGACCGAAGTTCAGCTTGAAAAGAAACAATGGTATTCTCGCATTGCAGTGGAGTCCAGTTTGAAAAATGATCCTAAAGGGTGTTTTTTAAATTATCACGTTTCTTTTTTGAATAACTTTCCTTTCCTTTTGCCGGATTGTTATAAAATCTGGAACACTTAGGCTCAAGACTTTTGAAATTTTGTCTGAAAAAAGAATCGTCGAATTCGGTTGAGGATTCCGAGAGTTATGGCACTACAAATCAAATGTCTCTTTTTTTGCGAACTTGAATCCTCTTGGGGGTTGGTAATGTAGTGGGCGAGGAGGGCGTATGGACAGGGGCGGTTTCAGTCGAGCAGCGGTAGAGAATACCCTGCATTATTAGACGAACTGCACCAACCAAAAGCAAAGATTGGCATTTGAAATTTGGCTCGTATAGTTGCGATTCAAACAATTTAGTTTGCCCAAAAACCCAAGTTTTGCCCAAAAACGACACATCTGATTTGGAGTGCCATAACTCTCGGAATCCTAAACCGAATTCAACGATTCTTTTTTCAGACAAAATCCGAAAGTCTTGAGCCTAAGTGTTCCAAATTGCATAACAATCCGACAAAGGAAACAAAAGTTATTCAAAAAAGAAATGTGATAATTTAAAAAAAAAACCCTTTATGACAGCGTTGTAGTTGACGTGGAATCCACTTTGAAAAACGATAGTATGAGAGCATACAAAGGTATAAACAATCAATTTGCTTGTCACATATTCGGCGTTTATAACGCGAGCAATTTCTGCGTATTTCATATAGGTTTGGACAACACCGATTCTAGTGTTGGCCCAGCTGAAAGTGACCCACACACACCACTGCACTACCCACATTGCAGGTACATCTGAAACTCATAAGCGCAACTGCATTCTTGGTGTTGTGTCGTATGCATGTATGTATTTCAATGCTGTTGATTACGGATTCTCGAAGAAGAGGTAAATGATAATTTTCGGCATGGTAAGGTGGATTCTGTTTGCAGAACAGCTCCTTAAATTATACCTTAAGTGCCTGTTGTGTATACCCTCCATCCATTAACACAACAAACTTCTATTTCTGTGATACAAAAATCAGCTACACCTGCCCCTACTACGTTCATACAAAATACATACATACAACAACTACCTACAACTACAACAACAAAATTCTTAAATGCATACAACATACATTCATACAAGCTATCCCGATTCCCGACCACGTATGCTTGCGTAATATAACAATTTGTGGGTAGGGGTAATTCTTCGAAATGTGGTAGAATCAAATATTCGATTCGTTAGATAGTCATTTCTAACTTACAAACTATTTTTTATGTGTCTATGTACGCGCGTGCGTTCATGTGCACGCGCGTGTGAGTGCGTGCGTTTAATGGATAGGTACAGTAGGTAGGTAGGCGCTTTTCCTGTTATGCTAAGTGCCACTGCACTCTGTCATCATGTCATCATCTCTATCATCATACACGCCGAATATGTGACAAACAAATTGATTGTTCATACCATTATATGCTTTCATACAATCGTTTTTCAAAGTGTACTCCACGTCAACTACAACGCTGTTATACAATCGTTTTTCAAAGTGGACTCCACTGCAATGCGCGTATACCATTGTTTCTTTTCAAGCTGAACTTTGGTCTATAAAAGTCACATATTCCTCTTTTTTGCAGCTGCCAGCAAATTTTTCCTTAATTGATTACACGTACCTACATACATACATACATATGTATACCTACCGTTGTTGTTGTCGTTTTGACCCTCAAATAGTGCTACAATAAAGAAACCAAGTTACAATCGTAAGATTCAATACATTTTCGAGGTCAATTCAAAGGTGCAGCAAAACTATAGTCTGTTAAAAAAAAATGGCACTGGCTGTTTTTTTGGCGATTTTATGTTATACAGCGAAAATTTGTTAAGAAGATGATACATCAGTAGCTAGAGGAGCCGGCGTGGCGTACTGGCGATTTGAAAAATCTTAATTCATAAAACATGCATCCACAACTTGAGACAACACCAAAATTTCGACTTTTTATCCAGTGGACTTTCTTGAAAATTGCAGCTTTGGTAGTCCCATGTAGGCTCATCTCAATCTACTTACAAATGCGCCGCGTGCACGTGTGTGTATATAAGGGTGGCCCAATTATCTATCCGGAGTTGATCGCTTGTAACTTGTGTTTACTGAGCAAAACGGAACAAAATTTGTACACGATACAGGTACAGGCTCAAAGTTTTTGTGCGCCGAATTTCAAGAAGATCTAATGTTGGCATCGCTGGTTATGCACTTCAACGTGACCTCCGTTTTCGATCACGTAACATCCACGTTGGTCTGGTGTGACTGGCATTAGTGCTGAGTCTTCTGGCGTATTTTGGCAAAGATTCTGTCAAATACGTCTACAGGGCGCTGCTTCGGCTCGGCAATGCTTACAAACGTTTCTGGAACGCGCCAAACGCCCAACGTGCCAGATGTAATCTCATTTTCTGGACTGTACAGTAAATCCAACGAAAAAGCGCGCTCATCGGATAAAATCGATCCATTCTGGCAGATCGCATCAGATTTTCTTAAAAATCGGCACACAAAAACTTTGAACCTGTACCTGTATCTGGTACAATTTTTGTTTCGTTTTGTTCAGTAAACGAAGAGTTATCCGCGATCAAAACCCCGGATAGATAAATGGGCCACCCTGTATGTATATATATATATATATGTATGGGCAACAAGTAAACTCGCGAACCGCTTGAAGTACGTGGACGCGCGATAGCTCGATCGAATGCTCGCGACCCCGAGATGGTCATGGGAAAGGTCGATTTTTGATATGCAAATTTATACCGTAGTTATGGCGCATTTTCAAAGTTTGCAGCACAGATTAACACTACCAAACGAATTGCACATGGATGAATTGCATATCAAAAGACTCGCCTCGACGTCACGAGTCATTTGCACATGCTCCCGCATAATTATGCAAATGCATACTGTAAGTGTGGTACATTGTATCTCGTCTAATTGGAAAATGGAAAATGAACTGCGCATTGATGAATTGCATATCAAAAGACCTGCCTCGATGTCACGAGTCATTTGCACATGCTCCTGCATAATTATGCAAATGGATACTGTAAATGTGGTACATTGTATCTCGTCTAATTGGAAAATGGAAAATGAACTGCGCATTGATGAATTGCATATCAAAAGACTCGCCTTGAGATCTCGAGTCATTTGCACATGCTCCCGCTTAATTATGCAAATGCATACTGTAAGTGTGGTACATTGTATCTTGCCTAATTGGAAAATGGAAAATGAACTGTGCATTGATGAATTGCATATCAAAAGACTCGCCTTGACATCACGAGTCATTTGCACATGCTCCCACATAATTATGCAATGCATACTGTAAGTGTGGTACATTGTATCTTGCCTAATTAGAAAATGGAAAATGAACTGCGCATTGATGAATTGCATATCAAAAGACTCACCTCAACATCATGAGTCATTTGCACATGCTCCCGCATAATTATGCAAATGCGTACTGTAAGTGTGGTACATTGTATCTCACCAAATTGGAAAATGGAAAATGAACTGCACATTGATGAATTGCATATCAAAAGACTCGCCTCGAAGTCACGAGTCATTTGCACATGCTCCTGTACAATTATGCAAATGCATACTGTAAGTGTGGTACATTGTATTTCACCTAATTGGAAAATGGAAAATGAACTGCGCATTGATGAATTGCATATCAAAAGACTCGCCTCAACATCACGCGTCATTTGCACATGCTCCTGCATAATTATGCAAATGCGTACTGTAAGTGTGGTACATTGTATCTCGCCAAATTGGAAAATGGAAAATGAACTGCACATTGATGAATTGCATATCAAAAGACTTGCCTCGATGTCACGAGTCATTTGCACATGCTCCTGCATAATTATGCAAATGGATACTGTAAATGTGGTACATTGTACAGGGTGTATCAAAACTATATGCACCCCCCCCTAGGGAAATACTGGTTGGACGGATTTATCTGAAATTTAACATAGATGTAGCCCCAACAAAAATACATGACCAAATTAAATTTCACGCAAATAGAACAACCGAGCGTCGAGATAGGAGCAATCATCCAAGGTACAGTGAATAATCTTGCTGCTGTCACCACTTCACCGGTTTTTTGGAGAATCAGCAGTGGTGGGCCGACGTCAGATCGTTCGTTGATGGCCAAGTCATGTGGCTCTCCGTTCCAGTGCTCGGTGACCCATCAGTCCGATCGCTACAGATTCTGAAGCCTGAGCCACGCAATTTCTGGTGATGAACTGTGCACCTGCGTCGCGTGCATTTGGAAAGTGACTGCAGCCATTTCATCGAAGAGACGCACTTGGTCAGTGTCGTTGGCCTTTCGCAAGCGCGACATGGTCCTCGACACTCGTTTAAAACAATTGTTTACCATTCAACGACAAATTGTTGCCATAAAACACGCAGTAATGTTTTTACGCAAAAACCAACTTTTTTTTTCACTGTACCTTGGATGATTGCTCCTATCTCGACGCTCGGTTGTTCGATTTGCGTGAAATTTAATTTGGTCATGTATTTTTGTTGGGGCTACATCTACGTTGAATTTCAGCTAAATCCGCCCAACCAGTATTTCCCTAGGGGGGGTGCATATAGTTTTGATACACCCTGTATCTTGCCTAATTGGAAAATGGAAAATGAATTGCATATCGAATCACTCGCCTCAACGTCATGAGGCATTTGCATGTGCTCCCACATAATTATGCAAATGCATACTGTAAATGTGGTACGTTGTATCTCGCCTAATTGGAAAATGGAAAGTGAACTGCGCATTGATGAATTGCATATCAAAAGACTCGCCTTGACACCACGAGTCATTTGCACATGCTCCCACATAATTATGCAAATGCATACTGTAAGTGTGGTACATTGTATCTTGCCTAATTGGAAAATGGAAAATGAACTGTGCATTGATGAATTGCATATCGAATGACTCACCTTGACATCACGAGTCATTTGCACATGCTCCCACATAAGTATGCAAATGCATACTGTAAGTGTGGTACATTGTATCTTGCCTAATTGGAAAATGGAAAATGAACTGCGCATTGATGAATTGCATATTGAATGACTCACCTTGACATCACGAGTCATTTGCACATGCTCCCACATAAGTATGCAAATGAATACTGTATGTGTGATACATTGTAGCCCAATGTGGTGAATGCCAATCACGATTAACAGAGCAGCAGTGAATTTGGCGCCACCAACTGTCAACAAGGTGAACGCCCATCATGATCAACAGAGCATCAGTAAATTCAGTGCTGAGAACTGTTAAAATGGGGTGCACACCCCTCTCAATCAATACAGCTGTAGCTTTGCACAATTTGTTGATCGCTTAACGTACACATGGCGGCCAAAGGCCGCACGCGCCTCTAGTCCCCAAAAATCGACTGGATCGAATCACGCGTCGTCGAGATATAAGCGCTAGAAGGAAGCACCAAAATTTCGATTTCCATTGTAGTGCCCCAAAACAGCGAAAATATGTCACAAAGAGTTTAAATCTTTGTCGGAGCAAAAAATGTTAAACAGCTGGGATGGAGCACAAAGGAAGGGCTTTCCAACCATATCAAAATTTTGCAAATTACACAAGCGGTGAATGTATTACGGTGCGTTTTACAACGTCATGTTGATGAATCAATGTAACAGCCGTTATTCGGGTGTTGTTAGGAGTTGGCGCAAACTTGTTGGCATGAGGAGAGCCGACAAACAGCCCAATAGAGTGGCCAAGTTGTGAAACGGGACACACAAATGTCAGTATGTGACTTGGCAACTATTGCATCAAAATCCCAGCAACTTTGAGCACCTGTTGGAAAGCCCTTACGTAGCGCTACATCCCACCTCTTTAACATTTTGCTCTCTGACAAAGATTTAAACCCTTTGTGACAAATTTTCGCTGTATTGGGTCACTACAATGGAAATCAACATTTCGGTGCCTTCTTCCAGCGCTTATATCTCGACGACGCGTGATCCGATCGAGTCGATTTTTGGGGATTGATATGAGCCTACACGGGACTACCAACGCTGCAATTTTCAAGAAAATCCGTCCACTGGATAAAAAGTCGAAATTTTTGTGTTTTTTGAAGTTGTGGGATGCATCTTTTTCGATTTAAGATTTTTAAATCGCCAGTACGCCACTCCGGCTCCTCTAGCCACTGATGTATCATCTTCTTAACAAATTTTTGCTACATAACATAAAATCGCCAAAAACAGCCATGCCATATTTTTTAACAGACTATAGGAGTTTGTAATTAGACATGTAGTGCATTGAATATCGCACAAAAGCCACTCGGCCAACCGAAACAAAAACAAAAACACAAACCAAAACACGCTTTACACTTGCCGCAGCGCGGACCCTTCCCCCAGCTGCCCCCTCTGTAGAGTTGGGCGCGTATTTTTTCAAACGTATTTTTTTCAAAAAATACACGTATTTTTTTTGAAAAATACGCCGCCGCTTGTATCTTATTTTTAAAAAATACAGTCGTAGTCGTAATCGTAAGGTAGTAGTCGTAATTTTGAGTCGTAAGCCTGTATTTTGTTGAATCAACCTACAATAGATAATAAAACATTTGTTGGTAATCAATGTACCTTACATTGAACAGCATATACAGTCAATTCTGTAAATAAAATCGACTTTCGAGTCGGCTCGCGGCCGGCTCGATCCCCCTTATAGAATCGAGCCGCTGCGAGCCGCATGTTGAAGGATAGGCCTGCCATCCCACCCACTCAGCCACTACGCGCCGCGCTCGCGCCGAGGGAGTCATACACGCAGTGTCTTCCGTTTGCCATGTTAACACACACAACGTGTGTTGCAAGACCGAGCCGTCGTAGGGGCCAGCAGATGGGAGGGAGTGGGCGGTGGGCGTGGGAGAATGGACAAGGCGCCGCCGCCCACTCCGCAATCTACGCACTCCCGCGGCGCGAGCGCGGCTCGTATGGCTGAGTGGGTGGGATGGCAGGCCTATCCTTCAACATGCGGCTCGCAGCGGCACGATCTTATAAGGGGGATCGAGCCGGCCGCGAGCCGACTCGATCGTGCCGATTGCAGATTTTATTTACACAATTGACTGTATGAGAGTTGCGTAGTGGGTAGACTTACCACACGACGATTTGTTTGACATCACATTATTCTTGCGATGCTTAGGTTTTGCTTACGGTATGTTTTGGACGCAGCGGACGCGAACCCAACAATTGGTTCTGCTAGCTTTCGCTATTGTTAGCTCGTCGCGTTCTTAGCGTCGCGTCGACCTGCTTCGCGTTCTTGGATGCGTGCCCCCCATTTCTCACTTTGTTGGATGCCAACCAAATCTCTTGGTCGCTCATTACTCCGCTTACGCACCACTCACCCCCCACACTCACCTCACACCCACACACACGTACGCACAAGCACTCGTACTCGTCTACTTGCGTGCTTGCACAGTTTTACAGCGTTCGACCTACTTTATGTACCGATTTTTAAGCTTTGGACGCTTCGCTGATGGCTTACTATGATGTATGGTACCTGTACATACGTACTCTAAAAAATACAAAAGATACGTTTTTTTTTAAAAGAATACCGTATTTTTTCAAAAAAATACGCTGGTCCAAAGTCAAAACGTATTTTTCCCAACTCTACCCCTCTGGTGCATCCCGTGGCTGATTACGGCCTGCTATTGACAACGTGGTTCCTCCAATAGTGCGCCCTAACCAATTTGTGCTCTCCCCATCCGATGCGCCCCCCCCCCCCCCCCTCCCACCGGCTAAGGAAAGCTAGGCAGTTGAACGGTCCTGGGCGCGTATGCACAGTCTTAGCAGCTAGTCCAAGTAAGTCCTAGACTAGACTCAGACTAGACTAGACTAGTGGTCCTAGTCCTAGTCCTAGTCCTGGTGTCCCGGTAGTTGTATAGTGTCCCGGTGGGGCACTATCGAAGGATCTACCATAAGTAGCTTCTACGCAACTCACTGCCCTAGAGCTAGCAGCGCAGTGTCGGACGCCTGGCTTCTCAGGGGCACGACGCCCAGAATGTTGTTGCAGTCGCCGCAGTCGAGCAGCAGGTTCTCCAGTTCCGGCTCGCTCTTCTTGTAGAGCTGGACGAACTTCGGAATCGCGTAACCCCAGGCCGTCCAGGGTATCACGCGAATGCCCACCACTGCAAGAAGACGCAGTCGTGTGGAGGATGCGCAGCAAAACGAGCAGAGGGTATTGGTAGTGCAGTTGGTACACCTATGCAGGTACATAGCGTAGGGTTGGCAACTATGTACGCCTCAGTGATTCAAAGCAGGATCAAATGACACACGCGTACCGTAAACCCTATGATTAGCCCCCAGGGGCCAATTGGTTCATTCGAGCTCTAGGAGTATACAATGTAATTACAGGGGGCTAATCATGAGGAGGTTTATATGCGTGCATGCCGGCGCGTGCGTGTGAGCGTGCATGCTGGCGCGTGCCTGCGTGCGTGCGTGCGTGCGTGCGTGCGTGCTTGCGAGAGCGTGCGTGCTTGCGCGTGCGTGCTTGCGCGTGAGTGCTTGCGCGTGCGTGCTTGCACGTGCGTCCGAGCGTGCTTGCCGGCGCGTGCGTGCGTGCGTGCGTGCGTGCGTGCGTGCGTGCGTGCGTGCGTGCGTGCGTGCGTGCGTGCGTGCATGCCGGTGCGTGTGTGCGCACCCTTCTGCTCGTGCTCGACTCCGAAGTAGGCGTCGGTCCTCTTCGTGGTCTTTTGCTGGGTGAGCAGCTGGTCGTCCTTGTCCCGAACGTAGAGGACGACGTCGTAGCTGAGCCTGGGTATGCCGGAGGGGTTGGACACCTTCCAGACGACTTTGAGTCGCGTCTTGGAGAGCGTGGTAAACCAGACGGCGATGTTGTCCACGGCCGGCGCATAGAAGCCGGACGACGGACTACGGCCGTACGCGCGACCCTCGCTCGTCAGCTCCAGGTACGCGCCTGCGAGGCTTTCCCATTCGAGAGTTACAGATGTAGTGCGCACTGTATATAGGTACTCTGAGTATGTAGCTGGTTCAGCAGATGGCCTAGTGGTACAGAGAATCGGCCTCTTGCGCGCACGGTCCTGGGTTCGACTCTCGATGGAACCACTAACAAGCTCGTTTCAAAAAAGCACTTCATTTGAGTTTGTACCTTTCATTCGAAATTTCTGTGCTTCTGCACAGATTGGACGGGTGTGCATTTCCTGGAATTCTTTAGCAGTGCCGATTCCTTTGGACTCGGTGAAATCGCCGCACAAGCTTCAATGATACGACGCCCCGTTATTGCGTCATGCGCAAAGTCATGCTCTTTTTTGAACTGGTCGTGACTGATCGTCCACAGTGGAAGCACTTGGTCCCCTTTGACAATAGTATCTGGTAAATTCAGCTGCTTAGTTTTGCCTTGCATTATTTTGGTCTCAGTGGATCTTTGAAGTCTAGGAAGTCAAAGTCTGTCAAATCAAGAGTCTTGGTAAATGTGAAGTCAAAGTCAAAGCCAAAGTCACGTGAAGATGAAGTCAAGGCAAGTCAAATCAGATCAATTGGAAGTCTCTGATTTTACCAAATCTGTTTAATTTGTGTCTAAGTTTACCTACACGCCTTCAATGCAAAGAAGAAGTTGAAGAACCCCTGTCAAAATGCACGTTCAAAACCGTAAAACGCAGCAGCTCAAACTCAACCAAGAGTGATTGGTCAAATGCAAAGGCACAGTGCTTAGCACGCGTAATTTTCCGCAAAAACTTCCCTCCCAAATTGGGCCCTATCCTTAAGCATGTGTTTTCCGAGCAATTTTGCGGTGGCGAAAAAACGAGTCTTTCCCTACCATGGTATTTCTCGTGCTGCCGCTGCCCTAGACTACAGATGGCGTTCTTCCGATTGTCTTTGCCTATTTACAGGCTGTAGACGGGAAGGCGTCATGGAGAAGGGTATGCTATATGGGCAATTGACGGCTTCCTAGCGTTGCCCCAACAACAGCTGGTTCAGCGGATCGGCCAGCATACGGTACCATAGGTACACTGCACCCCAATAGTGCCTTGGGGTACTATACTTCCAACTTCCCCTCACCCGGGGGCACTACTGTAAGGGGGGGGGGGTCTACTATAGGAGCACTATTGGAGCACTATAAATGTACGGTACGCAGCAGCAGCTGCCTACCATGGACTCCGCTGGCCATGTCGTGCTCGACGAAGTAGGCGGTTGTGGAGTACTCTCTGTCGAGTAGTGGCGGATCAGCTTGGGACTGCAGCAGCTGGCCGTTCAGCTCGTTCAGCGTGAAAAAGGCCCATCTTGACTTGCGCAGAGAGCTTGTCACGTCGCTGTCCTGAATTCGCCATACACGGTAGTGACCTTTTGGCGTGGTATGGGACACATGCAGTGGGTGCTCAGACGTCCTAGTGGTAGAGAATGGGACTCATGATCGCAAGGTCCTGGGTTCAATTCTCGAGGGACCCACTATTGAGGACTTCCCCATTCAATGGATTTTTCTCAGCCGTAGAATGTAAGTGGCGCTCGTATGGATGCCTGTGTCTTTTCGTGTGGACATTTTGCGTGCCCAACCCATCAGATTTGAATACCGTAAACCCTATAATTAGCCCCCGGGGGCTTATTGTTTCGCTCGAGCTCTATGAGGGTGCATAATTATAGGGGGCTAATTATAAGGGGAGGGGGCTTCTAAACTGAAAATTTCGATGTGTGGGAAGCTTTTGTGGGCGAAAAGGCGCGTGGAGGCGATTTGTAAGGGAAAAAGACGCTGCGCACACACGTTGGTTCACTCTAACACACTCTCACACAGTCTCACATGCACACACATGTACATACATAAACATACGCGACCATACAGGGTGGGCCACCGTTCTCGCCCCAACTTTGGCCGCTCACCATTCCTGCGTCCGGTGGCCGATTGTTCCCAAATTTTAACATGCGGTGCTACAAACCGTTACTTAAATACGTGCAAAGTTTAAGCTGCTTTAAAAAGAAATAAATCAAGTTTTGCATAATTACCGTAACGCATACTGGTTTTTCGGTAACACGCGAAACAAATTTGTTTTATGATTGCGCCGTTTTCTAAAAGATGAACAAAAGTTTGCGGCTCTCTCTTCAATAGAGAATTAGTACCGTACAAGTTTATTACGAGACGAAAAATGCGAGGGAAACAGTCAGATGTCTAAAACAACCGTCTTGTTGCCTCCAATCGACTTTTCGGTTTGGGTGATTGTCAAAGACGTGGTTTACTCGCAGCGCTGCTCAAACGTCGAAGAGCTGAAGGAGGCGATAGAAAACGCGTTCGACCACTTTGACGCTGAATTTGTGCTCAAAGATTTGCCGTCCCGTCGCGGAACGCTGTGAAAAATGCATCGCTGTAGGCGGCGGAAACTTTGAAAACCGGTGTTTGGCGCGCGAACAAATAAAGGGTTATTCCTTTGGCGGATTCTAATCAAACTTTGCACGTATTTAAGTAACGGTTTGTAGCACCACATGTTCAAATTTGGGAACAATCGGCCACCGGACGCAGGAATGGTGAGCGGCCAAAGTTGGGGCGAGAACGGTGGCCCACCCTGTATATACACCCAGACATGGAACATTTCGCCTTTGAGACGATGGTCCATTTAAGGAGGAGGCGTACTTAATTATATGGGGGAGGGGGGGGGGGGTTATAAACTCAAAGTGGTCTTAGGAGGGTGTATGGTTATAGGGGTGTGTAATTAATTATACTTGTATGTATAATTAAGGAAAATTTGCAGGTGGCTGCAAAAAAGGAGAATATGTGACGCTCGTTTATTAGGCCCAGTTTGAAAAAAACGCGGTATTTAAAGTTGCCACTTCAGCAGATGATCAACTTCAGTTTGGACAAACCGTGTATAATCGAACCAAGCGCAGCAACACGTCACATATTCGGCGTTTGTTGTGCTCGCTTGGATCACTGGAAATGCAGTCCAGGCTGCATGAGGGCCGAGGCCTTTCATTCCTTGGACTCAGAGACGAGAGCGGGCCTTGTCCTTGACTGAACGTCTACAGACGGCAGTTCCGTCCATGGGCACAGGCTAACAGAAGCGGAACAAAGATGAACGAGAATCGAAGATTGAATGTGTAGGGTATACTTGGTACTCAAGATTGTGAAATGATGGTGCATATCACTTACTGTAAGTGCAAGCCACATCTTAAAAATTTAAGACGGACAGGGTAGCGAAATTATTTATGTAGAATCTTTGGCTGTGTGCTCTGTCCACCCATACAATGCCTAATGACTGATGCGCATCGTCAGAGAGATGAAAGAGTTTGTGAGGGTGGATTGATAGTGGTAGTGTTGTGGCTGTGTGCGATGGCTCGCACAACAAACTCCGAATATGTGACGTGTTGCTGCGCTTGGTTCGATTAGGTATACACAGTTTGTCCAAACTGAAGTTGATCATCTGCTGAAGTGGCAACTTTAAATTCCGCGTTTTTTTCAAACTGGGCCTAATAAACGAGCGTCACATATTCTCCTTTTTTGCAGCCACCTGCAAAATTTTCCTTAATACAGTGTTTTTTCGTAAAAGACAGATTAATCAAAAACTCACGCACGCACACATATACAAACCCACAGCAACAGACCAGAACGTACGCATGCTCAGTGTTGCACCATAAAGCTTATGAAAAGCGTGTACCACTGTACACATTGTGCGTGCGTGCGTGCGTGCGTGTGTGTGTGTGCGTGCGCGCGTGCGGGTGTGCATGTGTGTCATTTTCGTGTATCAGGGCTGTAGCGAGCATCCGTCCATAAATATTTTCCCCAGCTCAAAAAATTGCGAAAATTCTGGTAAAAGAACCTAGAAAAGAGACAAAAAATGTGGAATGGACTGGAGACACTGCAGTAAAGCAACGCTGATGGGTTTTCCAAGGGGACACGTGCAAAAGCACAGGCAGGCGTTACTGGGATTCGAACCAGCGACCTCTTGATTTAGGGAACATGGTAAAAAGAAGAATGTGCCCAGTAACCCATAGCTCACGATCTACGGCATGTAGCAAGAGTCCCTCCGGGGATTTTATTTTTTGATGTGGAGCATAGATGCCTGCGAGGTTTCATTTCAATTGATGCAGGCGCGAGTGGGCGACGAACCAAAAAGCTTGGCAGGACCCACTTTTTTTAACATCTCCAAAAACTTCTCGGTAATGCACAAGCCTATGGAAGCGTGTTATGACTATCGATTCCCCCTTTGAATGCGCTTCTTTTAAGCTATCACGCGCCAGAATTCGTCCAGGAAATCAAAAATAATGCACGATCATACTTCCGAATTTTGCCCAAAATGGGGGTGCGCCAAGAGGGTCGAGCTGCGAAACATGGAAATCGGAGCGCTCCCATTGTCGAAAGTGACCTATTCCAGGTCCAGACGAGTAACTTTCATCATTACAGCACAGCCCTGCGACAAACGGTTGAAGCGCCTATAGCTAACAAAATTTCCTCAAAATTACCGAAATTTGAGTTGGCAATATCTCAAAGTGTGGTGAGAATTTCAAAGGTCATGCAAGCGCCGTGGACTCACCTTCAGAAATAGTTCACGAAACTCAAAAAAACATTTGGGGGTTTACTCGGCTTTTTTTCGAGTTTTACTCTTGTCAGATTTTGGCCCAAAAAACGGCCAAGAATGAGGCCAAAATGTCCAAGAAAAATGAACAAAATCGGCGATAAATCGAGATCCGTAGCACCTAAAGAAATTTCCCTTGGAGGCACAAATTGCCATCATATACCGCCTGCTCACGACAAGTTTTGTGCGAATCGCCCGTAGCGTTCCAGAGCGTTGGCCCAAAAAGTGTGTGTAGAACAGGAAAAAAAAAACACCACTTCTTCGGAACATTTTCGGTCATTTCGTCTCAATGCGCTGGACTACCGAAACGCGGGATGGCTTATTCGATTCCGGTTTAGGAGGCGGTTCTCTTGAGCTATCGTTCGCCAAAATCGGTTCAGGCAATCAAGATGTATAAGCGACTGAAAATTCTACAAACCGCATTGAGGAAGTGCTCACATATTAGGGTTGTACGCTGACGCGTACACCCTGATTATACATTGTGTGCGTGCGGTGTGTGTGTGTGTGTGCGTGCGTGCGTGCGTGTGTGTGTGTGTGTGTGTGTGTGTGTGTGTGTGTGTGTGTGTGTTTGGGACATGGTCAGAGCGGTCAGAGAGAGAGGGTCCGTACGCACGAAGAGCCAAGAGAAGTATTCGTCGCCGTTGCAAGCCTCCGTCTTTGACGACATGCACGTGATGTACGGCTCCTCGTAGTCGTAGAAGCTGTACTTCAGCGCGACCGTGTGATCGTAGTCGAAGCTGAACTTCAACGATTCCACATCTTCCGTCATGAACCTGAATTCCACAGCTGTGAATGCGATGAACGCAGGTACACAATGACGCGCGGTGTCGACCACTTGTCGACGCATATACGTGCAGATAGGTGTACACAGCTTTTTTGTTGCTTTTTCGCCACGCGTCAGGTCGGCGAGTTTATTAGAGCTTGACGGCTTGACCGGTCTTGCTGAGAATTTGAGGGAGCAGTTTTTGAACAGGCGGTTATGAGGGCGGGTACAATGTTATGTACCGTAAATCCTCCAATAGTGCCCCCGGGGCACTATTTTTTCTACCTCTCCTTACCCGGGGGCACTATTGGAGGGGGGGCACTATTGGAGGGGGGGCTTCTATTATTTCAACCTAAAAATTTTGAATGGTAATGCTAGTTTCGCTGTCAAAATTGCCGATTTTTCGGTGATTTGGAGGAGGAGGAGGAGGAAAATCTGGAGGAGGGGGGGGGGTCTGGGCAGAAAAAAAGGCGATTTTTGGTCTATTTTTAGTCAAAAATACACTGCTAAAATCAAAAATAATAACCTCAAAATAGGTACTTTTCAGCCAATATACACTGTAAATAACGCAGAATGGACACTTTTGGGTCGATTCTTGCTCAAAAACACTGTACAAAATGCATTTATTTAGCAATATAGTATGTAGTAGAAAGTTTTCAGAAAGTCTGGGGAGGGGGTTGGGTGGGGTTTCGCACGAACCTGGGGGGAGGGTTGGGGGGGGGGGTGTGGGTAGGGTCAAAACCAGCAAGTGGCGGGAGGGACCACCCCCCCCCCCCCAACCCCCCCAGTTACAGGTATGCTCCCATTGCCCAATTGTACAGGGTGGGCCACTGCTAACTTCGCACGTTTGGATGTCTACTTTATCAAGCTTTCTTGTACGGATTATGCTGAAATTTAGAGCACTTAACTCTAAGAAATCACGGTAGCTGCGATGCTGAAGAATCTGCAATATACCCAATTCAGTACATCTAGTGGATCGCTGGCTTGTTGGGGATTTGGTGGCTTATTAGGGGTGGGCAGGCCT
The DNA here is from genome assembly GCA_030248085.1 of Paralinhomoeus sp. GSCO2_6. Lineage (NCBI taxonomy): Eukaryota > Metazoa > Nematoda > Chromadorea > Monhysterida > Linhomoeidae > Paralinhomoeus > Paralinhomoeus sp. GSCO2_6. The sequence continues at coordinate 42,399 of JASAMY010002066.1, read as the reverse complement.
CCAGGGTGGGGCGGTAATTGTCGAGGTGGACGCTAATTGGACGGCTAATTACGGAGTTTATGGTGTGTGCAAAATAACGGACACTCTGACTACTGTCGTGGCTCCGAAGTACAGGGTGAGTCATTTCTCTATCATCGGTTTGATTTCGCTTTAACTTCAGCGTTTTGCATCGAATTTGTTTCATACCCTGTTTTGGGACAAGGTAGATACATGTAGAGAATTTACTTCAGCGTTTTGCATCGAATTTGTTTGATATTTTGGGACAAGGTAGGTAGGTACATGTAGAGAATTTACTTCAGCGTTTTGCATCGAATTTGTTTGATATTTTGGGACAAGGTAGGTACATGTAGAGAATTTTTTCTCTGAAAAAAAATTAATAAAATTGGCCCACTACATAGCGAATAATGAACTTCAATATGATCGAAGTCCCTTTCTACCAATTTGCATGGCGCTCACGACGAGATAGCAAGGCTTCGCCATTTCGTTTAGCCGCCATTTCGTCAAACGCAGCTCAAATCTCCTGCATTGGGTCTGAAACGTCGGGCTGGCCTTGGTGGGAGCGAATCACGGCTCGCTCTACAGTTCTAATAAACAGGCTCCTATACCTAACAAGACAATTACCACAAAGAAATCAAACTGTTTCCGTAAAAAAAAACTTTTGACAGCTGGTGCTGTAGTGGACCAATTTTCTCAATTTATTCAGGGATAAAATTCTCTACATGTACCCACCTTGTCCTAAAATATCAAACAGATTCGGTGCAAAATGCCGAAGTTAAAGCGAAATCAAACCGATGATAGATAAATGGCCCACCCTGTACATAGACGCACTCGCTTTCCCCATAGTACTCGATCTTGTTGAACGCCAGCAGCTGCTCCAGAGCTCTCGCTTCCCTCTCCTTCATTTTCAGAAAGTTCTTGAGCTGACCAATCTTATAGGGGTGCTTGGTGTCGAGTAGCTCCAGCAAGACCATCTCGGCAGCGCCGTTGCCTCTAAATCGCAGCGAAACGAAAGAAAAAAAGCAGCATAAATGCAGGAGATCCCAGAAATATGTGCCGTAAATTCCCATAGTGCCCCAACCCCGAGGCACTACATGTACATAACATATTCTCACCCAGGGGCCCTTTGAAAGGGGGGGGGGAGCCCGCCATTGGAGAGAGGAGCACTATCGTTTCACCTTCAATATTCATATACCACTAGTAGTCAAAATGGCCAAATTAATCATATTCTGTCAATTCAGATGTGGTTTACAGTTGATTTAGGTATGTATGCATTTAAACTGCGCACCTGTAGAAATGCACATACAACTTGATTGCTGTCAGCATATAGGACCCAAACGATCATGCGCTTATTGCCCCCGGGCCTACTAGTGGAGCCGGGTGCACTATTGCCTTCAATCTGTTCATATCCGGGCACTACTGGATGTGGGTTACTGGATTGGAGAGGTGCAGCAATGGAGTACATACCTACTTGCGCTACCTTATCAAGGGGAGGATTCGTTGCAGTTGCGTCGCAAAGTCTGTCCGCGTGCGGGCAATCTCCCCTTTGAAACTCTTGATGTGCGCCAAAAAAATGTAGACGCTCCCAGCGGTCTCAGTCGTCTCCAAAGTGGCAGCATTGTCGATGATCTGCAGATTTTCCTCGAAATGCTTTGCTCTACGCCAAAAGGATACCTTTAGCCTGATTCACAATTGACGGTCTCGGTCTCAGTCTTCCTAAGCCGAACAGCAAAGACCGAGGCGGAGACCGATGGGAAGACCGTTAATTGCGAATCAGCCTTTACACTGCATGGGGTGCTTTTTTTTGCCGCGCGTCAGCGCGTCGAGACTCGCAATGGTGGGTAGATTCTGAGAGAGGGCCTACCGATCCAGTGCCCAGGTGGCTGGCAAGTTCGAACGAACCCAACTACCGTGAATCCTCCAATAGTGCCCCGGGGCACTATTGGAATTGGGGCTCTATTGGAGGAGGAGCTTCTATACTTTCAAAATAAAAATTTTGGATGATAACGCTAATTTCGCTGTCAAAGCTGCCAATTTTTCGATGATTTTGATCACTTTTGCCGCATTTAATGGTTGATTTACCATTAATAGTTGCTGATACGTACTATTATTGCTTAGTTGTAGTGTGTATACACGATACAAATGTACCTACCACTTTATTTTTGCCCGTAAAAGGCACATGGCATAACATGCCCCTTACCCCCGGGGCACTATTTGAGGGGGTGCTCTATACTTTTACCCTTGCCGTACCCGCGGGCACTATTGGAGGTGAGGCACTATTGGAGGGGGCTTCTATTGGAGGATTTACGGTAGTATAGTTTGGACATGGGGGTAATTGTTTGGATGGTTTACGGCTCTACGTTTACGACTGTCTACTATAAAATTTTATCTTAATCGCTTCATTTGCCCCCGAGATGTATGTACTTGAACAAAGAGGTGAAGTCGAGGTGGGCCCACTCTGTATAAGCGCAGTGTAAGCGCTCCCTTGGTTTGGTGTACCTGTACACAATATACGAATGGTCATTATTAGCGATGTCACCAAAAAGTCTGAAGACTTTTTTTTGTTTTTTAGTTTAATTAAAAAAGCGAACTACTTATTTAACACTTTTTTAACTCTTTTTTAACTTATTAAAAAAGTATACCGACTAATTTAACAGTTTTTTAATAAATTAAAAAAAGTCTTCTGTTTCTTTTTTTAATTAAAAAAAAATTTTAATTAAGAAAGTATTTTTTAATTAAAAATGTATTTTTGAATTGCATAGTGATTGTCCACAAATGAACCACTAGAAGGTGACATGGCTCGTCTAGGAAGCTCAGACTGATCGTCCTCAAACTTGTCACCATCCTCGGTTAGCAGCTGGTTAGCTGCGAACGCGTCTGGATCTGCACATTTCAGCTACTAATGTATTCCAGTTGGGGTTTGTATAGGAGGTTCACCTGACGATAATCTTCTGTGTGTTAAACTAAACTCTTCGATAAAGTAAGTGTTGGATAACTGGAATTTAGTAGGCGGCTTGCTATTGTGAGAGTCATTCCCGTCAATCACTTTGAACATCTCTCGCAAGTGGGAAATCACTGAAATTGCACCACAAAATTGAGCAATGCCATCATTTTAACGACAATCTGAACGCAGTGTCAAACTTCTTTGTACTACTTTGTCAAACTACTTATGCAAGGACTTTGTTCCAGGGCAACTCAGACAGCAAATCGTGCAAAGTTTACAGTAAAAAATACTTTTTTAAGTGTGTTGTTAAAAATGCGTTGCGAAAAAGTATTTGAAATGCTTATTTAACTTATCATTTTTTTAATTAAAAAAGTAGAAGGACTTATTTAACACTTTTTTAATTAAAAAAGTTTTTTTCCAGACATACATTTTGACACTTTTTGTTTTTAACTGTACCTAAAAAAGTATTTTGACTTTTTTTATTTTTTAACTTTTACTTTTGGGTGACATCGCTAGTCATTATAGAGTACTAAGGATGCAATGAAGGACATAAACTAGTTGCACCGATTTGTAGTCCGCCAATCTTTCGCTAACTTGATCGAGCAATCCGTCTGATATCTTATTGATTAGCTGTTGGCTTGGGATGCCAAACCGCTGAATTGGCACCATGTACACTCTGATTGGCACAGCGGTATGTTCGTTGATAAATCCTACAAATGTGTACAGCAGGCTAATATGTAATATGTATAATAGTGTACCTACATACTGCAACGACGGAATTGTTCGTTCCTCCAATAGCAATGTGCCCATGGAATCGACGAATGTTGAATTAAAAGTACCTCGATTTTTGAGAGTGCACGCACTGTATTGTATTCACAGGTAAGATGTCTCGCCCTTCACGGTCGCATCGCATGTTTCAAAGTTTCAGTCGAATCTGTTGAGGTAATAATCTTTTATTCCTCTATACGTCAAATCGCTAATTTTCAAAGTGCCCAGTGTCTACAGCGAATCTTTTGGCTCACCCATCTGCGTCATCACATCAAAAATTGGAGCATAACTGAACGTCGAAAAGGCAGAACGCATTTTATGCATCGTTTTCACTGGCTGGGCCATGGAGGGCATTCCGACTGTTTACCAAGGTCGCATGACGTGTCACCAGTCGATTTCTCTGTGTGTCAAAGGATTGTCAAAAAAACTGTAAATTCCCAGCGCTGCTTTAATGTTCCAAAGAAAATCAGCAGCAAATGCCTTCTGTCACTTAAACGTCCAGTTATGCTCGATTTTTGTTGTGACTAGAGGCGCATGCGGCCTTTGGCCGCCATGTGTATGTTAAGGAATAAAGCAACTGATTTTGCATATGATGGTCGACATGATCATGCTGTGCAAGCAGGTGCGCGATGGGCGTTCACACTGTTGACTGTTGGTGGCGCCAAAATTCACTCCTGCTCGGTTGATCACTATGGGCATTCACCCCGTTGACAGTTGGTGGTACCAAATTCACTGCTGCTCTGTTGATCGTGATGGGCGTTCACCCTGTTGACTGCTGGTGGCGCCAAAATTCACTGCTGCTCTGTTGATCGTGATGGGCGTTCACCCCATTGACAGTTGGTGGCGCCAAATTCACTGCTGCTCTGTTGATCGTGATGGGCGTTCACCCCGTTGACAGTTGGTGGCGCCAAATTCGCTGCTGCTCTGTTGATCGTGATGGGCGTTCACCCGGTTGACAGTTGGTGGCGCCAAATTCACTGCTGCTCTGTTGATCGTGATGGGCGTTCACCCCGTTGACAGTTGGTGGCGCCAAATTCACTGCTGCTCGGTAGATCGTGATGGGCGTTCACCCCGTTGACAGTTGGTGGCGCCAAATTCGCTGCTGCTCTGTTGATCGTGATGGGCGTTCACCCGGTTGACAGTTGGTGGCGCCAAATTCGCTGCTGCTCTGTTGATCGTGATGGGCGTTCACCCCGTTGACAGTTGGTGCCGCCAAATTCACTGCTGCTCTGTTGATCGTGATGGGCGTACACCCCGTTGACAGTTGGTGGCGCCAAATTCACTGCTGCTCTGTTGATCGTGATGGGCGTTCACCCTGTTGACAGAAATTGGCCCAAATTCTGTACTCCTCTGTGCGAGCGTATGTGCGTGCGTGCGTGCGTGCGTGCGAGCGTGCGTGCGTGCGTGCGGTTGGCCCAAATTCTGTGCTCCTCTGTGCGAGCGTATGTGCGTGCGTGCGTGCGTGCATACGTGCGTGCGTGCGTGCGTGCGTGCGTGCGTGCGTGTACATATGTTTCGACATAAGCCTGTGCGTGCGTGCATGCATGTATATATATATATCCATATATCCATATATATATATATATATATATATATATATATATATATAATGCATATAAATATATATACATGTACATATATATATATACATATATATGTATATATCGTGCGTGCGTGCCTGCGTGGCAATGCGCGCGCGCGTGCGTGCGTGCATGCATGCATTGCCACACATACAGTGCTCGTGACGTCTAGCCGAGTCGTTTGATATGCAATTCATCAATGCGCAGTTCATTTTACATTTTACAATTAGGCAAGATACAATGCAGCACACTTACAGTATTTTTTTCAAAAAGTAGTTGGGGCTTTCACCCACTCCCCAAAGGGAGGCATCTGGCCCAGCTAGTTGAGCAAACCGCAAATCTGCCAATTCCCAAGCAACGGCTCCAACTCCGCAAATAAGACAACTCCAACCAAACAACAAAATAACAGTTTCGCCATCAACTCATCATATCCAAGAACGAAAAAAGGGAAAAAAATATTTGGCAGCGGCAGCGGCGGCAAACCCTCTTTGGGGGAGACAACGGAGGGGAGGTGCACACCGAAATGATATTCTTAATCTTACGCCTTGTTTAGGCTTAGGATTAGGCCTTGCTTAGGCTTCTGCTTCGCATCAAAAATCGACCTTGCCCATGACCATCTCGGGCTCGCGAGCGTTCGATCGAGCCATCGCGCGTCCACGTATGTCAAGCGGTTCGCGAGTTTACTCGAAGCATACAAACACACCCACACACACACACGTGCGCGCGGCGCATTTGTAAGTAGAGATGACGCAGGTGGGTGCGCCAAAATGGATTGTGTAGACACTGGGCACTTTGAAAGTCGATGACTCGACGTAGAAATAAATAAAAGATTATACCTTCAACAGATTTGACTGAAACTTTACACACATCTGAGTTACATAAGGTTCGCAGCACAACAAAGTAAAATTTCGAAAAGATTTGTCAATTGAAGAACAAGTGGCGAGCAGTCAAAGTTAGACGTTGCAACGTGGGCCACCCTGCAATTAGCCCCTCCCCCTAAATGAGTGACCTTCTGAAAAGCAAATATTTTTTAGTGTCTGGGTGTACGCTTGTGCATGTGAGAGTGTGTGATAGTGTACCGACGTGCGGGCGCATCTTAAGAATAGCCCTCTTCATGTTCAGCGCGAACAAAGCTGTCCACGCATTAACCTTCCTTACCTTAGGCTTTGGCGCTTATCATAGGCGCTTATCATACGTTTTGCAGTATACTTACCTGGAATTCTGTAGAAGAGCTGCCTTGCTTCAGAGTAGAGTACTGGAGGCTGATCTATTCGAATTGTGGACGAGAACGATACGTCGATGTACCGATCAAAATTTGTATACGTCTGATTCATCTGTCCAACCAAGCCTGATGCGAGCTTTTCTTTGAGTTTTACTTTGCCGCCAAACATATAATTCACATGTTGATTCTAAATGCCAAAAGTATTTACCTAACTTGCCCCCCCCTTTACAGTATTTAGCCCCCACCCTCTTTAAAATTACACCCCCTCCTATGGCTCTGATGAAACAATTAGCCTCTCCATATGCCTATTTATAGCGTTTAGGGTACCTATAAGTACCGTAAACCCTATAATTAGCCCCCCTTATAATTAGCCCCCCCTATAATAATACACCCTCCCAAGACCACTTTGAGTTAGGTAATAAGCCCCCCCCCCCTATAATTACGCCCCCTCCCTAAATGAACCATCGTCTAAAAGGCACATGTTTCCATGTCTGGGTGTATGTATGGTCGCGTATGTGTATGTATGTACACGTATGTGCATGTGAGGCTGTGTGAGAGTGTGTTAGAGTGTACCAACGTGTGTGCACAGCGCCTTTTTCCTTTAAAAATCGCCTCCACGCGCCTTTTTGCCCACACATCTTCCCACTCATCGACACTTCCAGTTTATAAGCCCCCCCCTATAATTAGCCCCCCCCCCTATAATTATACACCCTCCTAGAGCTCGAACGAAAAAATTAGCCCCCGGGGGGGGGGCTAATTATAGGGTTTACGGTATGCCAATTTTATTCTTGTAACGTAACGTCCAGTTAATTTTTTGCGCGCAAACATACAAAAACGTATACCAAGAAATCATGTGAAGTACTCACAATTGTGTGGTTCTTGAATTGAAAAGTAAGCATGCTGCGTGCACCATAATCAATTCGTGTAACAATATGAGTTGCAGCTTTAAGTACCTAAACTTGTTTGAGATCTGGTGTGTGTGTGTGTGTGTGTGTGTGCGTGTGCGTGTGCGCGTGCGTGTGTGCGTGTCATGCAATTGCATTCAACTGACGCACTCACTCACGCACGCACGCACGCACGCACGCACGCACGCACGCACGCACGCACGCACGCACGCACGCACGCACGCACGCACGCACGCACGCACGCACGCACGCACGCACGCACGCACGCACGCACGCACGCACGCACGCACGCACGCACGCACGCACGCACGCACGCACGCACGCACGCACGCACGCACGCACGCACGCACGCACGCACGCACGCACGCACGCACAGCGAACCACAACCTTTTCTGATGTGGCTAACTTTGGAAAGGTCAAATTCCGAAACAGGTTCATGGAGAACAGCTCAGTGTGAGTTGTCGCCTTAATGCCAAAGTACAGCGCGCTCCTTTGCTGGAGAGCCGTGTCAGAGAGAATGGGTCTCGATCGGTCCGGCAAAATTTCGAAGCTGTTGTACAACCGGTCGTCCACGTTGGTCTTACTCATCAGTTCCACTACGTTCTTGACTTCGTGCAAATTATTGCCGCCTGAATTGCACGCGTTTTCGTCGCAATGTCGATTTTGATTCTGTGGCAGAAAGTCCCTCATGTGTACGTGCATTCTACCGTACCTTGCATAGACAGCGTTGACAACCAGTTCCAACTTTAGTTGCTTTCTGTGAGCTGCCACAAATACCGCAAATACTCCAAAAGTGCCAGCAGGGCACTATTATTTCAACCTCTCACTCGGGGGGCACTATTTGAGGGGAGGTCTTCTAGTAGAGATGGGGCAATATTGGACTATTTACGATGTTCTAAACACTGAGCTTGCAGACATTTACAGTAGAGTAATGCGGCGCCAAATACAGCTTGGGGGTATACCCACAGTTGAATTAAAGTGTGCAGCGTACAGTAGGTACATACCTATGTGCCTCTCAAGTTTTGTTGGTGTACATATGTACCTTCAGAGAAGACATTCATTGACGGCGTCTTGATCAGCACCTTTTGCTCGGCTATGGCGCCCTCCGACCACAACTTCAGGCCGGACAGCACAACCTTCTGTGTTTTCTCGCTGTAAAAGTCGCCAAGAGTGAACATTTCGTTGATCGTTTCCCGCTGAACTGTCGTTGGTTGACAATGGCCAACTCTGACAATGTCCAATGCGTTGACGAAGAGGAATAGATAGGGACGCCGTCGCCCACAGAGCCACATTTCGGCTCAATTTCTTCTAGTCGCACTCGCTACAATAGTTGCGCATGTGAAACGCTTGCATTGCAACTACGAGCGTACAGTAAATAAATACTCCAATAGCGCCACTTGCCCCCACTACTCACATTATGGACACTATTAGAGGCAGGTATTGTGTAGGCGACGTTACAAAAAACACGTACTCTGTACAGTAAGGTTGTGGATGACTCGAGTCAGAGTAGGAGTACGATGTACAGGTACAAGGCATGCAAGGAGGCTGCACAGGGTGCTTTTTTTAAAAAAAGTTAGCAGCGCTACGCAACGTCAACTTTGATGTCGAAATCGGCCTCTTGATTGTGATTGTTACGTGAGCGTACTGATGTTTCCTGTGACAAGACCGAAGCCTGCGGTCGGCGCAGTTGGACCACCCTGCGCTTGGGACACGTCCGTTACAGTCGATATTTTTAACTTCTCAACAGTAATCGATGGGCAGAAAAGAACGCTCGTTCGAATGGGTGCGTACCGTACTGCAAAACGCAAAAATCAGTGAGTTACTCGCGAAATACCATAACATTTGGCAACACAGAAATGCTCAGTCGTCCATTACGCAATCATAAACCAAATTGTATTTACCTGAGGTGAAGGTTGAAGGTTGAAGCCACGCAAAAATCAAAAAGACCACTCGAACTTTTAGGAATATTTTATAAATGGTCGATGCAGTGTGACAATCTATTCTTCTCACGAACAACCTATTTATTCATAGAATAATGATGAGCGTTCTGCATACCTAGCGAATGGAACTGTATCTTTGTTTAGTTCCATCCAGCATTAGGTAACAGTTACCGTAAATCCGCAATGAACACAACATTTATTTTTTTCAACCTGCTTCAACACTGGACCTTCATTCGGAGGGGGGGGGGGGGGTTGGAGGGTGGAGGAGGCGTTCTTAATTTGAACCGGTAAATGGAGTGGGACCTAGTAAAAGTGATAAGACGTAATAGTCGTGAGTTAAACTTTAAAATTAATCAGTTGTATAGCTGCCTTCTTCAACGGGCCAATCAATAGCAGTTCTAGTGGCTACAGGCAAACAAACATGACCAAAACGTGAACAGAGCGTAACAATATCACTTTTGACAATCAAATCATTTCGTAACTGTGTTCCAAAGCGCGCCCCCAATGCGTTCATTAGAGAGTTGACTTTCATTTTTCAACCCACCCTCTACCCTTGGCTTTCATTGGAGGAAGGTGAATCATTGGGGGGGGGCTCTTTGAAGAATTTACGTTAATTTTGTTTTTCGCGCACCAAGCACACGCACACGCACACACAGCACACGCACACAGCACACTTCGTAAAACGCAGAAGAGGCGAATTCGCAGAAACGCAGTGATTTCCGTCGACATATTAGCGTGTCCCAGGTGCTTCCCCACTGTTCAAAGTACAACCTGATTCGAGAGCCACAAAATCAGCCTTTCAAAAATCTGTAGGCGCCTGTCGTAAACGGCACCTCCCTGCAGATGTGCGTCTTCCAGCGGAGTCGCTTGAACGACTGATTCACTGGCGTGTTCTCCGCGGCCATGAAGAACAGGTCGACGACACCGCGCTTCACCAAGACCGGCATGGGGCGCGTTTCCGCCCGGTGCTTTAAGCCCGTCAGCTCGCCCCACCTGCCGTTCGCCTGCAAACGCGTTGCCACAGTGTCTTGACTTGGCTTGAGTCTATGCTTAGTCTACTGTTAGTCTACGCTCGCGTTCTAGGCTTTTTGGTGTCGTGTTCGGTCCTTTTCAGCTGATTAATTGCAGTGTAAAATGCTTGCATACCGTAAAGCCTATAATTACGCCCCTAAATGAATCCATCGTCTGAAAGGTAAAATTTTATATGTCTGGGTGTATGCATGGTCGCGCATGTGTACGTACGTACATGTCTGTGCATGTGAGACTGCGTTAGAGTGTGTTAGAGTGTACCAATGTATGTGCGCAGCGTCTTTTTCCCTTAAAAATCGCCTCCACACGCCTTTCCGCCCACAAAGCTCCAACACACATCGACACTTCCAGTTTATAAGCCCCCCTATAATTAGCCCCCCCCCCCGATAATTTTACACCCCCCTAGAGCTCTAAAGAAACAAGTAGCCCCGGGGGGCTAATTATAGGTTTACGGTAGTTTACACGGACTGAATGCCCTCCCTTTCGAAATTTATTGTGTGGCGTCTCAGTGGAACCACTTCGGGGCTACCTACGTGCAAGTATAGAATCTACAAAGTAATGAAGCCAGGTTGTGATTTGAAGTGTGGGTGCGGCATTGCTTCCGTGGCAGATTTGTCGTTATCGGCGGGTAAATGATAATGACAACAGTGCACTAACACACACTGGTGAGTGGTAATGTTTCTGGTTTGTCACAGCAATTAGTTCACTTGTACATATAGGAGATGCAGTGAATACAATGTATACACTGCATACTATACTATACAGGGTGGCCCACCCTCGCCTTCCTCTGTTTGATCGAGTATATCTCAGGAGTGGATGAAGCGATTTTGATGAAATTTTAAACACTTGTAGTAGTCAGTCTAACTTAGACTTCCTCCAAGTTTTAGAGAAATCGAGTGTCGTTTCAGTTTTCAAAATGACCGCCGTCAACAATCACACATTGTTCGTAACGTTTGATCACTGATCGGCATATTCTGATCGGCCTCTGCAAGGAACCACTCGCAGAACTGGACTCGGCGGTCAGGATCGTCCTCAGAAAGAGCGTGCAACAAACGCGGACGGTAGGGTCACAGCTCAGCGTCCTTCAAGACTCGTTGAACGGTTGACCTCGGAACGCCAACCTGCGCTGAGAGGCGCCGCGTCGACTTCTCAGGCGATTTTGCGATCGCGCTCAAGACCCGCTGTTCCGTCGATGCAGTTCTGACTGGCTTTGGCATCGGATGGGGACGATTTCCAACTGAGCCAGTCTCCTCAAAGCGCTTTACGGTCGCAGAGACCGTGTGGTTCGATGGAGGCTTTGTCGTTGGGAATTCAGCTTTGAAGCGACGAATGACTTCAGCTTGACTGTCAGTTTTATAAAATTGTTTTACAAGATAAACGCGCTGTTCCAGCGAGAATTTTTGCCACGACATTTTGGCGGAAAGACTTGTTTCGTTTAAAAAGTTTGGCTACAGTACTTTAAAGACACGCAGTTTACCGATAATATTTTATTTTGCGCAAAACTTTCGAACAACGCGATAGATCTGGCTGAAACTTGGAGGAAGTCTAAGTTAGAGTGACTACTACAAGTGTTTAAAATTTCATCAAAATCGCTTCATCCACTCCTGAGATATACTCGATCAAACAGAGGAAGGCGAGGGTGGGCCACCCTGTACATACTATACATACTATGTATATGTATGTATAGGTATATACTATGGTATGTATACTATGCATACCTCCTCAGAGATTGAAATTCTGGTCAGACATGAACACACTCGCACTGTGCTCGAGGACCCAGAAATTTTGCTCCCAGACACATACATTTTCCTACCAGATTGTTCCCTATCCTTAAGCTTGCATTTTCCCAGAAATTTTGCTTGAGGATCCAGAAATTTTGTTCAAGGACCCAGAAATATTAAATGTTTTTATTTATATTTTTTTAGAATAAATTTAAAAAAAGGTGTATCTCCAAATGGGTCCCACAAATAATGCTCCCAAAAAAATTCGGCCCAAGTTGTCAAGCCATAAAGGAAAACTGGTACCGGATGGACCGATGGATGGACGCACGGACGGATGAACAGACCATCTCGAAATTTATCGTCTGTATATGAACTTGCCGCGATGATGCGTGGCGAAAAAAAAACACTTGCTTCATTGAAGTAGATGTGCATAATGTCCTTTGCTGCCTGAACATAGAAAAGCTCCATCCGGTTGGAGCCCCAGGAAATGATGCTTGGTGGAAATGTTGGTTGAATAGCCTGGCCAGGGTGGCTTTGCGGTCTGATCATGGTCCAGCCAGCAGGGAACCCAACAGTGGTGCCGCTGTGAGGCGACCTTCTTCTTGAAGCTGCAGATTGATCAAGCCTTGACATGCAGACAATGACGGTAGCGGGATACTTGGTTTGCTTTCGCAGGCGTCGTTTCTCGTGAGAGTCCAGCTCGAACAGTCCGACCGTAGAGTTTTCGAGTGGGCGCAATTCTTTGCGTTTTTTTAGGTGGCAGGACAAGTGAAATAAGGACCCTTTTCTCGAGTTGCTAGTTCGCCTCCCAGGTTTGTAGGCATTCCTTTTCAGATTGTCAAAATCTAGCTGCTTCATTAGTTCGTGGTCTTTCAGTGGGACGTACTTTGTTTTTACCCTCTTTAAGACATTCAAGCTTTGGTCTCCTTTGGCAAAGAAGTGGAGCAGAGAATGGTCTGAACCAGCGAAGTATAGCACTTCTAATTTCATCTTCTCATTTTGAAGGAGCTGTTGAGGCCTGAACTTGCTGTTCATCATAAGAGGAATGTGCAAGTAGGTGCTGGCTTCTCCCCTGTGATCTCCATAAGTGACAATCTGCCATCTCGGAAGTATCGTTTTGTTTTCCTTTTGATATCTTCGGCCCAGGCAAAATTCCTTATACTCCTGGTAAATAATCACACAATCATCGATAAATGTGTTTAAAAGACGGTAGTGGTGCAACTGATTCTTTGCAAATTGCCTTATTTCTGCTTCAGTAACAAATTCCATTTTGTAGTAACCTGCCAGCGGTCCATTAACTTGAACGTAGAAATCGGGAAAGTTTCGAAGCAGTAGGACATGTCTAAGACAAAAGAACTTGTGGGTAAGTGTAGAATGCTAGTGTGTACAACATATCTTCTATAACCAAACATTGCATACTCATGTAAGGCGATGCGAAGCAATGAACTTTAAACAATGGTTTTGCAGGCTGACTTTTGGGAGACTACTCTGTATACAAGCAAGAGCCTGTGGGCTTAAGACTTTTTGGTGCGTCACTTTTTCACGTGGATATTTGGTGTGGACCATTTGGCCCATGGGACTATTTGGCGCATGGAAATCTTTGGCCCATCTCGATTCAGTGACCAGTCCCCTTGCTTTGGCCGTTCTTGAGTTATAATTGGTCGAATGAGTGGGTGCCCTGCAGTATCTATGGAGAGTATTAGGACTCGACCAAACGACTTACAAGTGCCAAGGAGGCGAGCCAGCATCCATTGATCGTTTAGACAGCCAGCTACTGTTCACATGCACAAATTCAGAGTTCTTTCAACTGAAAACACCCGGCGACAAATAGTCCCATGAGCCCAATTGTCTACAAAAAGTTCGCCGCTGCACAAAGTTATGTGTCCATCCCGAGCCATATACAAGATACTGGGCCCGTATTCATAAACATAGTAAATACTAAATACTAGGGTAGTTGCAACTTCTTACTAGGTAGTAGGATGCGGGTGGTATTCATAAACGTAGTATATACTTTTTACTACCTAGTTGCAACTAGTTAGTAGGTAGTAAAACTAGGCTAGTTTTTAGCAAGCTCAAGGGCTTGCTAACTGGGGGTAGTATCAACTTTTCACAAGCACTTCCATCGATTTTGATCTTTGTAAAGAGTCAAACCGTACAATTTGACACAGCGGTTCGTCTGTCGCAGAATTCGCGCGCGTCTCACAACCAGGGTTGCATAAAAAATGTCAACAAAAAATAACTTTTTATAAATCCAGCAATCCTGTCACAACTCTACAAGCGTTCTCTACATCGCGCAGACAGCGGCTGATGTGGGAAACCGTAGCGGGCCCGGCAGCATCGGCAGCATCAGCCACTTAGCACATCGCCATGGCGGTCTCTTCAGCAGCTGTTGTTGTTGTTGTTGTGGTGTGGGCCGGCTTCCGGTACTTGTCGGAGAAGCTGTCGGTGTCGCTTGTCGCCGTCGCTGCTCAGCGCCTTGTCCTTCTGGGTGGAAGATGGTCGCGCTACCCGGCCGCGCTCGTCTGTGAACACCATTGACGAAAAAGACGACATTACCGCTTCACCGCGTCGCAGACGGAAGGAAACGACTGACTGACTGACCCGACTGAGGACGATAGGTATAAATGGTGCACAGCGTGCACGACGTCGTAAACATGAGCATGTACCCGGTGATTAACAACGGGCAGCACAGCGAGATTGCCAGATCGCGATAACGACCGACCCCACTTTTCCGTCCTTTCCGATTGCGATTCTATGGTTTGACAGAGAGCGGCCGCTTTCTCCGTTTGACGGATTGACCGCTTCTCCGCCTGCCTCTCAGTAGCTGCTGCTCGTCGCACTTACGGCGGCGTCGTAGTGCATTCGAAAATGCGCGCACAATCTCGCTGTTCATGCAGCATCGCTGCGAGACCATGCCTTTATTCGGAGGTAGTAAGTAGTTGCAACTACCTAGTATTTACTATAGTTAGAACTTGTTTATGAATGCCAACTTTGAGGAAGTTCTAACTATAGTTGCAACTACCTAGTATTTTCTATAGTTGCAACTAGGTAGTAAGTACTTTGTTTATGAATACGGGCCCAGATCCTAGCATAATTGTAAAAGGTGGTTCTTTAAATACACAATTTCTTTCTTTGAGTGATATAGATGTATGTACAATGGTAGGTCAGGATATTTGAACCACAGACGCATAATACTTTAGGATTTAGTCCCATCGCACTGAACCTATGGTAGTTTGCAAATACACACCAAAAGCCACCTCAGACATGCAAGTTGGTCGTGTTCAAAAGCGTAGATCAGTCACATGTCAGACGTGTGCTGCATGATGGCATGATGGGGGTGATTCTAGTCCACCAAGGTTTTCTAAAGTCCAACAACTACCTTTGCTGTGAACAACAACCACCAAAATTTTAAGAGTGAGCAACAGAAAATGTGGATTTTCAGTTTTTGAGCTGAACTCTCTGTTACGTGTGTAATTTCATGCCAATCGGATCAGTTACTGTTAAGGGTGTTAAGGTTAAGGGTTAGGTTAGGGGTGTTAAGGGTGGAATGAATCCGTAGTGCCCGAGGAAACCGTAGGGGGCGGGGGGCGTTCGAGGATTTGCTTTGATGGTGCATTCCGCGGCGGGCAAACCGACAGGTTTCTCCAAGCGTATAGCTTTTCGTCGATGTACTGCGGTCTGCCATCCTTTGTGTCGCTCTCGTCTTTGGTCAGCACGCAGATTGGATAGCGTCCCGCCCTGGGCAGAGGCTGCCCACCGATGACCGAGTATTGGTACCAGCGGTCGGGCACGTCCATGTATGGATATCGCAGGCGCGTCTCGTCGATGTCCAAGTATCCATCGCATACTAGACTGAAAATAAACAGTGCAATGGCGTCCGACAAAGCAAATCGAATCAAATTGTCGAAGCGTAATGTAGCTTCGTAACCCGAGTCTCTTGCCATGCTCACGCCAAATTTTAAAGCCGTGTGGCAGAACACACCGAAACGTTAGCGCATGTGTCGATTGCTGAAGCCAGAGGGACACAACGCACTTTAATCTCGCGAGGGGCATGGCTTTCTCAGAAATTTGCATACCATTGAAACGCCCTTGCAAAGTTGCAATACTGTTCTAATGCGCAACATTAGAATAGAACAGAACCAAGAACAGAACAGAACAGGGCACGGACAAGCAGACAGGCTCAAGTGCATTGGTTGTTGTTGTTGTTGTTGGATTGGGGGGGGGGCATACATGTAACTGGGGGGGGGGGGGGGCCCGCCCCCAGCCAGAATTTTACCCCTACCCAGGCCCCCCCCCCAGACCCCCCAGAATTTTCCTGAAGTTTTCCAACTTGCCAACAATTGTACAAAGTAGTGTACTTTTTGCCTTTCTCAGTGTATTTTGGCCTTAAAACAGCTAAATAACGCTATTTATAGCCTATCGTAAATCCTCCAATACAGCCCCCCCTCCAATAGTGCCCCCCCCCTCCAATAGTGCCCCCGGGTAGGGCAAGGTTGAAATAATAGAGCCCCCCCTCCAATAGTGCCCCCGGGGGTAAGGGGTATGTTGTGCCATGTGCCTTTTATGGGCAAAAATATAGTGGTAGGTACATTTATATCGTGTATACACACTACTACTAACCAATAATAGTACGTTTCAGCAACTATTAGCGGTAAATCAACCATTAAATGTGGCAAAAGTGATCAAAATCACCGAAAAATCGGCAATTTTGACAGCGAAACTAGCATTACCATTCAAAATTTGTAGGTTGAAATAATAGAAGCCCCCCTCCAATAGTGCCCCCCCTCCAATAGTGCCCCCGGGTAAGGAGAGGTTGAAAAAATAGTGCCCCGGGGGCACTATTGGAGGATTTACGGTATTTTAAGGCATTTTTGACCTATTTTTGACTGAAAAGTGCCTATTTAGACACTATTTTTGAACATTTTTTCCCTTCTGGGAATCTCCCTCTTCAAATCCTCCCTCTTCAAATCTGAGTACCCCCCCCCCCACGCCCCCCCAGAAGTCTCTCAGACCCCCCCCCACTTCAAAAACCCGGTCACATGTATGGGGGGGGACGCTAGGAGGCCGTCAATTGCGCATACAGGTATATGTAGCATAGCCATCTCCATCACGCCTTCTATAACAACACGAGACGGAACAATACTTTCAACACTTCGCGAGGCGCTTCACCCTTCACGAGACGCAGTTCCTGGCTGATGATTTGATGATCCTGGCGGGGTTCTACACGGTCTCCACCCATAGCTCGCTTGCGCATCTTCGTCAGCACGCACCCGACGCCGACCATGGCAGCGTGGGGTGCCAAGTGGGAGGGGCCCTCCGACAAGGACCGTGGCCAGGCCCAGTGCCTGCCTTCGTCGGTTCCCGCACCCTGGACCTGGGATCCCGCTGGGCCACACCAGCCCCAGTGACCAACGTCCCACTTGCGGGCAGTTCCTGTGGACACGCCCAGAGGAGCCTGCTCTTCTGGCAAGACGTCACAGGGAACAAGATCCGACACTGCCTGCTCCCTTCGGGGCAATTAACAACAACCATGGCAGCGTTACTGTCGTGGTTGTGTTTCCTCGACGACGCGAAGCACTCGGTCGCCGCCTGCAGCCTTGGTATGCAATCTCGCTTTGCAGCCACGGTGCTTGCGTTCGCAGCGCCAGAAGTTGCGGTTGCCGTCGGAGCTGCTCCTATTGAACGTGTATTGGCAACCGCCGTGCGCCAGCTTACCTAGTCTTGCCTCACTGGGTCACACACTCACACCCAGGAAGGCAGTGTTCGACTTTGTGATCCTCTCAATGTTGAATGGACCGTTAAAGTTCGTCTGCAGTTTTTCGCCTGGTCTTCTTTCTTGTGTTTTGGACCATCACTGATTTCCCCTTTTAGAAGCGAGCTTGGCGTCGTAGGCGGCTTGTTGCTTTGCTTGTTCCTTGACAGTCAGTAAGGTGGGAGTCTTTGCAGCTGCTGAGAAGTCTGGGACTCGCTTGTACTCAAAAACGCCTGTACTGGTAGTCTTGCTCACACTCCCCCATACGTCTATCAAACAGTTCTTCATCCTCCACAACATGCAACACTATTATATAGCACGCAACACTATTACATGCTTGAGCCTTATATGTAATAGTGTTGTTGCAACACTATTATATATGTAGCAACACTATACAGAACATCACGAAACTTCCGAGAAAACCAGACAATAACGGGAATCAAACTAGGGAACGAATGGAATGACACTGTTCACCTGCAGTATGGCTTTGCAGCTAAACCGACGCTAACCAACTGCTCACGTCATCTCCCCCATTGTGCAAGCGTTGCTCAGGCCACACAGCGATGACTGGCGTCCCCAAATATTTACCGCTAGCGCCGAGTTGGCCCTGCGCCGAGTTAGATGGCACCGAGCTGGCCCGCGCCGAGATGGCCGAGCCGAGTTGGACCATGCCACCGCATAATTAGTTAGCGAAAAAACATTCGGAAGAACGCCATCTGTAATCTAGAGCAGACACGGCACGAGAAAATCCATTGAAAGGGAAGTCCTCGATGTAGTGGATTCATCAAGAATCGAACCCAGAAAAATACGCGGGATTCTACAAGTACCTATAGGCAGGCTTGGGCAAAATACAAAAAGATACTGTAAATATATTTTTTTAAGTTTAAAAAAACTTTGTCAAAATCGTCCGAAAAGTGCAAATAATGCAAAAGTGCAAAGTGCAGAGTGTAAAAGCGCAAAAAAAGTGCAAAAGTAGACAAAAAACGACGGTTTTAGTGTGTTTAAGCGCTATATACCTACTTAGTAGCAGCCTGGATGAGCTGAATAATCATAATTAGCACTATTGGAGGTGTTCTGGAGGCTGTCAAACCATGGATGTAGAGTCATAGTCGTAGTCCGACTCACTAAAAGACCTACAGTAGTAGAAATTGATTATAAAGGCTTCAAAAGGCTTTGTACGGTGGCCTCACCACACCGAGATAGCAACGCGAGAAAATTTTTTTCGAAAGACGCGTTGTGTCTACAAGCGGGAGCTAGGCAGACGGACAAAGCGGCGGACAGCTACTATGGGGGGACAGAGTGGGTACAGTACGCCGCCAAATAGTACGCTCTGTGACGCGAACGTGTTTCTTTTAAAGATGTCGGCATTATCGTTTGAACAATGCGCTGCCGAATGTTGGCATCAATTATTCGACGACTATATTTTGGTAGCGCACGCACTGATCGAGCGCTTCAGCATAAGCAGAGTCTATTTCAGGTTAAAGCTCTGTTTAGATTACGTACTGTGGGTTTTTCGTGATTAGCTAAAAAGTTTACTGTAGAATGGCCGTTCAAATTTTGGAGGTTTAAGTTGAAATATCTCGAAAAACTTAGAATTAAGTTTGAAAAGTAGGAACGGGACGTGACTCCCAGGGGTGTCCCGCAGCTGACCACATCATTATCTCCTTTGGCAACTCTATCATTTGGAAACTAGAGCCCCCTCCCCCCCCCCCCTTAAACACTCTGCAACATTGATTTGACATCTAAAACGGTCTCTGAAAACATTTAATAAGAAAAACTTATTATTTTTTTTAACTAAAAAATGAATTTTTTTACCCAATTCTGCCTATAGGTACGAACAGTACAATTCTCACCAGACCTGTAGAAGCGTATGCAGTCGTCGATCAGCAAGTTTGCGCCATCGTGATAGTTCTGCACCTCTTCGCAGAAGAACGCCTTTCGCTCATTCTCATTTCCAAAGAGATGTTTTGGCGTGATGTTCGACGTGTGAAACATTGGCCGATACGTCGGCAGCAGGTGGGGATTCATTGCGTGAAAGGCCCAAGGGTCTTCCTGAATCTGCAGTTCGTATCGGCTGCACTTCAAAGCGGATGGCGTGGCCAGAAAGCGGTCCTTTTGAAGATAGATGTTTCTGAAAGCATTGCTGATTCAACAGCAATAGGTACACCTACTGTAGCTGTATGCACCATAAATCGCCCAATAAACCCCAGGGGCGTTCATCTTTTCAACCTCATTTCACACACTGGGCGTTCGTTGGAGGGGCCATCCTTTGGCGGTGAGGGTTGGAGGGGGGGGGGGGGGGGTGGTGGCGTTCGTCTATATTTCAACCGGGGAATGGCGATGCAGCAATGGCGATTAGTCAGGCGCCAATAATTAAAAGTTGAACTTGAAAATTGTATGGTTGCAGGTGCAAATCGCCTTCCAATGTACACGTTCAAACAAAATACAAAGACAAAATTGTTTTTCAGTCACACGGTGGAGGGTGGCTAATAAACTCAGCAGCGTCTGATGAGGGGTGCAATTATTGGGGGACTAATTATAGATTATAATTATACAGGGTGCGGCAGGGTTACCCCGCCAAGTTTAAAATTAATAGGTCATGCTACATAGGAAGCGAATTTTTTTTATGCGGTTTGTTGCATTCGAACAACAATACGATGGCAAATTTCATGTCGAAACATCAGCAAAATCGATCAATCGAACTGTTCAATATGACCGAAAGCCCCAGTTTGGCTGCCGTCAGTCGAGTCGACTTCTGAGCTTTGTGTGAAGGCCGCCTTGACTCTTTCCGCGGTGGACTGTGTGCGCACGGGGCGCACGTCGCCGACAGTCGGCCCACTCTTTCCTTTGAGCACAGTGCCTCGCTCCAGCAGTCTTTTGTTGCAGCCTTTGATCAAGTCTTTCCCAGGCTTCCTGTGGATGTCGCCAAATTCCGCCCGAAATTTTCGTTGGGTTTGAGAGACGCATCGATGCATGTCATACGAAATAGCCAGTTTAGCAAGCTCCTTTGAAGAACGACCTTCCATTTTTTATTCCGCCTTTTGCCTTTTGAATTGGATTGCTACCGTAAATAATGACAAACGTTGCTTAAAAATCAAACTACACCGTAATACCATTTTCTTGTATGGGTCTCGCTGATTGTCATCGTAAAAATAATCTCGTAAAAATTGCCATCGTATTTTCGTTCGAATGCAACAAACCGCACTAAAAAATTCGCTTCCTAGCACGAGTTATTAATTTTTAAAGTTGGAGGGGTAACCCTGCCGCACCCTGTACGGTTTACGGTATGCATACACTGTACGTACACACCTGTCCGAGAGGAGCAGAACGAATTTTTGAAAGGCGATCGCGTGTTGCAGCGATGACAACTTCACCGCCCCCAGCTGGTCTGGTCGAATCCCGTAGTCACTGTCCTTGCTGCCTGCCGTCAACGATTGGCGCTCGATCGCTACCTTCACGCGAAGTCAGTTGTTTTCACATTTCCCGGTGTCTTTTCACAAACCAAAATTACTCTACGTTGTAGAACGCACCTCCGATGGACCATCCGCCGTCATATTCAGACCTTTGGCAAAGCCACGGGGGTGCCTCGAAACGACGGTCACGTTCATTACTGAAATGTAGCAAGGCAAAGCGTACCCGTTCTCAGTGCGCAAGAGCGTGTGAGCACACCGGAACCTAACTGTGGAGGGGTTTTGGGGTGAGGGGGCGCTAGCCCCCCCCCCCCCAGGTTCTATGTTTCACCTTACCCACACCCTCCCCAAACCTTCCAACCAGTTCTGTGCGAAACCCCACCCAACCTCAGTACATACCGTAAACCCTATATGGTAACCCCCCTATAATTAGCCCCCCCCCCTAATTATACGCCCTCCCAAGACCACCTTGACTTTATAATCCCCCCATACCTAATTACACCCCCTCCCTAAATGGACCATCTTCTGAACGCAGCGCCTTTTCCCTTAAAAATCGCCTTCCCACACATCGACACCTCCAGTTTATAAGCCCACCCTACAACTATACACCCTCCTGGAGCTCGAACGAACAATTAGCCCCCGGTTGCCTAATAATAGGGTTTACGGTATATAGCTACAGCTATTACGGCATACAGCTGTACTGAGGGTTGAAACAATAGGGCCACAATGGGGCACTTTGGGCAGCAATGGACGTTGCTTTAGTACCAAAAATCTTCAATGGTGGCCTGGTGGTACTCTGGTTTTGCCCTCTGCTAGACCTGGGGGCACTATTGGAGATGGTGGTACTATTGAAGACAGGTCACTATGATTTCACCCTCCAAATAGATCGTTGGTAAAGCAAAGTTTGCAGTAATTATGTAGTCATTTTTGGTCAATTCTCCCCATTTTATGCTTTATATACCAGAGTGGTACAAACGGCTCCTATTGAGGAAGTAAGTAATAAAGAAAGAAAGTTGGATAAAAGTACCTATGTTGCATCTATCTATATTACTAAAGCACAATGTCTGTGTGCAACGCAGCGCAGACAGTTGTACTGGACGGATTGAGCTTAAATTTTGTGTGAAGCTTGTTTGGCACATTTCACCGTCAAAATAAGAGTGGCCGCATATTGTCGAGTTTCAACTCCTAGTGGGACACAGTGGGACACCGTAAGACTACCGTATCCTTCGCCGAATAGCGTTTTTTTTTGTATTCATATTCAAATGCATCGCATCAGTCGCGGGCAACAAGGAAAGCGATGAAGCGCAAGATCGAGATGGACGTTTGGTTGGGGTCGGGACGGTGCGCGCGAGAAACAACGAGAATACAAGAAATGCGGAGCGGGACATCGGCGCAAACGGCTCGCTTAAGGCCGGTTTATACTTCTGTTATTTCATGTTATTTGTTAGAAAATTACATGCTCTGCGGACATGTTCGCGGATTGCAATTTATACTTATTTTTAGAGAACACCAAGATAACAAATCCCAGCGAACAAAAAAGTGTTCGCGGAGCATGTAATTTGTAAGTTCAAAAAGTTGAACTAGCAGTTTGTTCGCGCGCGCATTTTTTCCCTATTTTTTCATAGGAGCTATAATATCGGATCAAAAGCAGACGGACGAATGGAAAGAGGAGCTTATCGAAGCAGTGCAGCTGAATCCGGCGCTGTGGGACAAGGGCCACATTCTCTACAAAGTTCGCGAAGCCGAAATCGGAAGTTCTTTTTGCCGAAATGGAGATATTTGGCACCAGAGCCGGTACAGCTCGAAACTTTTCTGCTTTTCTCCGCTTTTTTTACTGTGGCGACCGCATTTCAGCCAACTACTGCAGAGACTGGAAGTCGCTGAGCGACGCGTTCCTGATTGGCAAAATCGACAAAAGAAGCGGAATGGATCCACTGCCTCTAAGCAGCTAGTTTGGAAGCATTTCGAGATGATGAAGTCCCTCGAGGGAAACTCCGCCGCTCAAACGTGCGTTTTTTTGAAATTATTTTTGGGTGTGTGTGTGCACTGTAATTCAAATTCTTTTAAAATCTAACCCATTTTGCTCAATGGTGGACCCCCTCATGGCGGACACAATCCTCAGGGGGAAATATAACGCATGAAAATGGGTAAAATGCGATTTCGGGTGGAGTAGCGACCCCCCCCCCCCAAGTAGCGGTCAGAAGCAGCAGCATACACCCCACCCCACCCCACCCCCTGTCAGACGCCATCCTGAGACTTTCGGAAGCGCGGCCCCCCCCCCCCCTGAGGGCAATGATTTCCTAATGTTCAAGCCTGCAGCACTGTAGTTATGCCCATTTCCGCTTTGAGGCTTGCACGTGGCCGACCGACGCGGGATTTGAAGAGTGAGCTGCACAGGCGATTGGTGATACGCGACATCAACTACATGCTCGACACCACACACGTTGAAGAGTTGGTAGAATAAAACGAGCGTCTCTATTCATACTTCGCAATTTTGCTCGCACAGAATATACGAGTGAACAAACCTGTAACCGGGAATTGGACCATTTGGGGCGAGGGTTTGAGCACTTTCTGGGGGGAGGGAAAAGGGGGGGTCTGGGAGGAAAAATATGCACTGTTAGGTCGATTTTATAGTAGAAAGTTCCCCAAAAAATTCTGAAGGGGGGGGGGGGGGGGTAGGGGGGTTGACACAAACCTGGGGGGAGGGTGTGTGACGTGTAGGGTCAAACCCAGAACCAAAGGGGGGAGGAAAACCACCCAAACCCCACCCACGTTACAGGTATGCACGCGAACGCGACACACAGAATGTCTTGAAGATCTTGTCGATGGTGTCAGGGTGCCTCCATGGGCTTGCGGAAAATCCGCCACTTGGAGGCGAGAGTTCCAAAGCGTTCTCGGCGACGCGCGGTGCTCGTGACAGCCTGTACCTGTAGTTGTAAATTCTCCTCTCCTCACTGTTGCCGATTGCCTTTCCGGGTAGGGCTGCGACCTGCAAACAACTTCGTTGGACGACCTGTGTGGCCCTCAAACCTCCCCCCCACTCATACCTGTGACTGGGGGGGGGTCCCTCCCCCCAGTACTGGGTTTGACCATACCCACACACCCCACCCACCCAGAAATTTGTACTGTAATTTTTCCGTGGTCATCTGGGGGGCTGTCTGTCTGTCCCCATCTGTCTTCAAAGTCCTGGGCCAGCGACGTCCAGTCGGCGGTCGTCGTGCGAGTGGGCTCGACAAAAGTCGACACTGTTGAAAAAAATTACGTCACACGTCTCCTTGACGATGTTGCTCATGCTGGGCTTCGACACGCTTGACTGTGCGCCACGGACGACTGCATGTCGCCAGAAGTGAGAAATCTGAAACGGATACAACAGTCAGTTCAGTTACTCGCAGCATAATAAATTAATTTAAGAATAAATAAAGATAAACCCGCAGCGTAATCGACTCCACAGCCGCTCCTCGGAAGTGATCGGTGACTCAAGTGTCGGCTTGCTTTTAATATGAGAGCGGATTTTGTCCAGCAGCTCGTCAATCTTGTCGCGGCTCATCCGATAGTAGTTTTGATTAACCTCAGCGTCCAATACTTCATCGACAGGAGTTGACCTCGAGAAAATGCCGTCGATAACGCGGTTCTGCCGTAAAGACGAACGTACCAACGACGCTGTCACCTTTCCACGCTTTTTAGCAGCTCCAATGTAACTATTCCTCACTTCAATTTTTGCTTTTTTCGTGAGCAATCTCACTTTAACAAGGCTTCGACACCAGCGCGAAATTTCTAGCAAAAAAAAATCGGGCGAGCACTTTGCTATTAGATCGTTACTGTAGTAGTTTGATCGATTACTGTAAGGAGCACGGTCAAACTAACACTGCTAGATTCTAACATGCTAGCTGGCTTTTGTCCACTGTTCGCTGCTAACGAAGTATAAACCGGCCTTTAGCCGCCAAAGAAATCAGCGTGCGACAGTCAAAGTCCAATAATTTCGTAAGTGTTTGCTGAAACTTCTTTTTGTCTAGGCGCTGACTGTCAGCAAAAGCGCGGTAGATAGGCGCGTGCGAGATGCCGAGGTTGGCAAGAGGAAGGCTTTGGGCAAGCGTTCAACTACCTACACGCGGCCTCAGTCGACTCCGTCGGCGCTCGCGCTCGGCAGCGGCGCCTCGATCCTGCTGTCGCTGAGGCGCAAGACCCCAGCCGACCTGTCACTGAATTTTGTCACTGAATTGTAGGTTCGACGCGAACTCGAACAAGGTGGGCGTTCTGGTGGATGTGCCCAAGCAGTTGGACGTCGCGCCCTTCGTCAACACCGCTGTCGCGCAGCAAGGTCCATTGCCGACCAAGTACCAACTGCGAAGCGTCGGTACTTTTTCACTCAGCGCCCATTTCGAGGCAATGACGCGAGAATAAAGCGTTACTACAAAAAAGGTGGAACGTTTTCTTGCATTGCAGAAGTGCATCGGTTGCATTGGTTGACTTCCTTTGGCTTTTGCTGCAGCACTTTACAGATTTGTCATTGTTGCTTTTCAACTGAGCATTTGTAGCATTATTTTATGGCACATTGTATTGATGATGAGTCACCACTGAGCACGTAAAAATATTTATACTAAATCACTTCTGAGCACTTTGCAGCAGGTGTTCTGAGTTGTAGCGGCCAGTAGGACACTACAGGGCAACACAAAAATAAGACCAAAGTGTAATTGATTGCTTGTGTACTCACACTTGCGGCCTCTAGGAAATTTGAACCGCGTTTCAACATTCAGTTTTTTAGTCTGAATGGTCTTCTTATTCTCTCGACACTGCAACAATGTATTGTTTTGATCATCAACGCCTAAATCATCGCATCGCATCGCATCGCATCGCATCGCATCGCACGCACGCGCGCGCGCACGCACGCACGCGCGCACGCACGCAAGCACACACGCACGGAACGTCACCTAAACTGATGCACAACTCCTTGTTGAAGGAAGTATCCTTCGTTTTTACGACAGTGTAGATATCGATGGCAGCCGGCCCGGACACCTTGAAGGCCACTGTTAGCCCGCTGTCGTCGTGGGGCAGAGTGACCACTTGGACGTTTGGGATGCTCTAAAGATGAGAAACGAAACGTCGGCTTTTCTAAGCGGTGTGCATGTGATGGGTCACGCCAGTGATGCGCTTCAGCATGGACATTCCTCAAGCAGCTGTAAATAGAATCCAAACGTGACACAGAGCATGACAATACTGTATCAGTTTTTACCACGGACAATCGCTGCATACACGCAGCTACACACACATTACTGGCCAGTAGCCATAGGGGGGGGGGGCTAATTATAGGAGGGCTAATTATATTGTTTACGATATTTGAAAGATTACGGTATGCAATCAGAATTTTGCAATGTCCTGCTCTGAAAACGTGGTGCAATAATATACGTAGCATTGTGTAAAGAGCACTGTAATCAATGACAGGTACAATACATGATAGTCAGTGACAACGTTAGCTAACCTTTAAGTGCATACTTGTATAAAGAAGTGCATGTATAAAGAAGAAGTATGGTTGTGTAATTTGAGTGTTTTGGTGTTGTGCCATTCATTCTATGTGCTGTCGTTTTAATTGGGAGTGAACAAATCACTTGAACGAACCACATTCCAAATTATTTCCTTTCCTCTATAGTAAACTGCGATTCTGGTGTGAGGCACCTTGTTCGTGACGTGCTCTATTAGAAAGCCCAGCGTGCTGTTCTGAGCCACGTACGACTGGTCTCTAAGAGAGATTTGATAGTCTTTGTTGTTGCGCCAGTAGTCTTTGAATCGGTACAGATCTCTTCTGAGCGCCCCCGCGAACCGGGGTTTGGCGAGGAAAGATTTGTAGCGATTGGGGGGAGTTCGACACTTTCGCGAGAACGGAATCAGAAGGCAGGTGGCGTACCTGGAGTTGGAAAAAAAAAACGATAAAACCGTTGGACGCAATGCGCTACGTTGTAGTGTGCTTGCAGCGGGAAGCTATGTACAACTGTCTACATTTTATAACAAAGCATCGTTGGTGTGCGGTGGCGTACACATACTGTAAATCATGGGCACTATGCTTTCAACCTCTCCTTAGCAGGGGCACTATTGTTGGGGTGTACTGACGTCTGACAGGACGTTCACCAGCGACCTATGTACCTACCGTACTCCCAACACACTCCCTCTCCCCAACACCGGACTCCAACAGCGCGGCACTATCTGAAGGACGCCGGTGTCACGAAATAAGTCATCCCCCAGAATAAGTCATCCCCCGGATGACTTATTCCGCCATTTGTCCGGAATAACTTATATCCCCCAGCCGGGCCAATGTATCCCCCCTATCAAGTCATGAGGACGTTCCACTTGCAGAGGCAGACTTCCTATGGGTTGCGCAATGCATCGAATTGTTTGCTAAGTAAATGAGGGTCGTGCTGTCGATTCCGACCACAGCGCAACTTTTGCGGTTCTTCCAGAAGCCAGGCGTCGCTTCTACCCCTCATGCGCCGCCAATCCAAGCTCCGCCGCTCACTGCAGCTGCTATTTTCTCTCACTTTTCACAACTATTTCAACCACTCCATACCCGGTGGCACTATTGCAGAGAGGGTAGGTGGACGCTGTTGGAGGATTTACGGTGCGCATTATGGTGTACACATGGGTTCACGAACCAGTCGAGCCGAGGGTAGACCGAGTAGGTCAGCACCATCAGGTAGGGGTGTCTGGTGCTGTACATTTCCTTGTCCGCGCCCTCGGCCGCTTTCGCCCGTCCGGCGGCGTAGTCGACGCCGTTCACGAACGCCTCCAGCGCTCCGCTCTCCCGCGTCTTCCACCAGGCGTAGTCTTCGAGCTGATGCATCGCGTAGGGCGCCGACGGATTGAGCGCCTTGAGCAGCTGCGACTCCACTTGCCCGCCAGCTCTGGAAGCGGGCCGCCCGAACAGTAGTACCGCAAAGCCTCATTTATCACGAGAGCTGATAGTTTCATTCGGGGTGGTAGTATTAGAGAGAGGGCAAATTTGTGGAGGAACTGGAAGGGTCGATGTCTGCTTCGAACTGGTCGTCTGCAAGATGGCCACTAGTGGTAGAGAATTGCACTCATGCTAGCAAGGTCCTGGGTTTACACAATTCTCGAGGGACCCACTATTGAGGACCTCACCTGAGAAAGGACCCCCATACCCCTTGCCCCTGGGGCACTATTGGAGAGGGTGGGGGCACTGTAACCTTGCCATACAAGAGAGCACTATTGGAGACAGGGGCTTATGGTACACCACGAATGCTTCGTCCGTAACCGTCCGTCCATCCATCCTCACTACCTATTTGTCTTTGACTATCCAGTGTGCCACTATTGAAACGGAGTGGTGGAGACTGCCTATGCACTTGGTCTGTACACAATGTATGTAGAAGAACACCGTCTGTTGCAGACTTCACAGTACATTGGCCAACAAACCTCATGCGTGGCAACAGATAGAGGACTTCCTTGGAAAATCCGTTCTTCTGCGCAACCAGTGCCGAGAGAAACGTCTCTATGTGGGACTGAAAAACGGCCAGCTTGTGGTAAACGTCGGTTGTCTTGATGGTCATAACATCCGATTTTAGCTTTTCGAGCTCCTCCAGTCTGTCGGTGACCCGTCGAAGGAGACCCGCCCCGACCATCCGCTGAAGACGCACGGCTTCGTCGTGCAGCAGACGCACTGGTGTCTGGTGGATCCCGTTTGCCAGGTGTGGTACAATGCAGTTGCGAATTTCAAACATAACGTTCCCATACCGTAAATCCTCCAATTGCGCCCCCAATAGTGCACTATTCTTTCAACCTTGCTTTAACCGGGGCACTATTAGAGAAGGACACTACTGTAGGGGGCTTCTATTGGAGGATTTTCGGTACTTTATCCACTCTCATGCACCGATTTGAGTAAAGCAAACGGGATCCACACCAAGTATATTTTTCTTGGGACTGAATTTTCAGGCGAAAGTCGCCGCGGTAGCGACTTGAATATTCGTACTGCGTCATCATAGCGTATTGGAGCGTTGTCTATCAGAAAATCAGCAAACAGAGAAGCATAGAAGCGATTGCTGATAGCTTTCACGGTTAAGTTTCTTTTTCCGCTCTTTTTCCGCAGTGACCGTTCAATCTCCGTAAACGAATCCACTAAAGCAATTGCACGATATTTGCAGTCAAGTTGCCACATGCCGAATATGAACAATCAGCCGCCGCCCCTTTCTAGGTACCTCTTTTCAGATGCGCCTTTCCCATCCAATTGCTTACTAGTATTGGAATACGGTATCTGAAACGTATCCTACACACGTTCTTAGTAAATACGTCACATGACCGTGTAGAGCTGTAAAAAACCAAATGGAAAACTCGGGTCTTTGTTTTCAAATGAAGTTTTATTTTAAAAAGTACGTTTTATTTTGAACTTTTTAAAATCACCTCAGAACGTAATTTGGACAAAGTAGAGGGTATTCTAACGTGTGTAGGACGTATAAGAGCAGGAGCACTCTTGCATGACTTCATACTCCTAAGCTTTCAAAACAAGCTTTGAGGAGCATAAACCAGAGTGCACCATTTTTTTTTTTTTTTTTTATTTATTTATTTTTTTTTATTTTATTCCCAGTGAGCACGTACACACTGTACACCATGGACGACAACGGAACGAAACACGAGACGCCGCGACACGATACAACGAGCAATGAGCGATGCGAGACCATGTACATGCCACTGGAGGGCAAGGCTACGCCAGGCGAGGGCGATTTCAGAGCCTAACCCTTAAATAAGTATATAGATTTTCTTTGTTGAGTTTGCTTTTGAAGGACTGAATAGAGGGGGAGGCTACCGTACCAGCTGAGAGGCTATTCCAGACTGCGACCACTCGGTTAGAAAAGAAGAATTTTCGGTAGTTGGTACTGGAACGAGGATGGGCGAGTTTGTATTGGTGTCCCCTAGTAGAAACTGAAGGCGCGAAAGAAAAGTAATCCTCAAACCGTAAAGCAACATGACGGTGGATGATTTTATAGACCAGAACAAGGTCTGCTTGCAATCGACGCAGTTCAAGCGGTTCAATGTTGGTGGCAATGAGACGCTGAGGATAGGATAGAGCACCCATTCCAGGCAGGAGGCGAGTAAACCGACGTTGAACTGACTCAAGAGCATCGATGCTACACCCTTGAGATGGGTTCCAGGCTGGAGAAGCGTATTCGAGGCGGCTGCGCACAAACGTTTTGTAGAGCTGGATGAGGAAGTTTCTGTTTCTGACTGCAAAGCTGTTGAAGAGCATGTTAACTTTAGCTGACGCCGTGTGAGCAACACTTCTGCAGTGCTCCTTGAACCGCAGATCTGAGCTGACAACAACTCCCAAATCACGAACGCAGTTTGCTGTCCTGAGCTGCTCTCCATTTAAAGTGTAGCTGTAGTTGTGATTTCTACGAATTCCGAGATGTAGGAGAGAACATTTGGTAATCGCTAGCGTAAGTTGGTGCATTTCACACCACTCTTGCACCCGGTCCAAATCGGACTGAAATTGAGCTTGCTGGTTGGGTGATTTGACGCTAAGGTACAATTTACAGTCATCAGCAAAGAGTTTTAGTTGACTATGAGAAAGTATATGAGGTAGGTCGTTTATGTAAACAAGGAACAGGAGTGGGCCTAGGACCGAACCTTGTGGGATGCCAGATGTTACTTCACAATTGTTTGAGTAAGTGTCACCGATACGAACTCGTTGCCTGCGATCAGTTAGCCATGCTTCTATCCATTGCAGGATCTGTCCTCTGACACCGTAGTGACTAAGCTTTTGCAGTAATTTTGGATGGCTGACAGTGTCAAAAGCTTTCGCGATGTCCATATAGGCGACATCCACAGGCCTAGCCGCATCTAATTCAGTCGACCAATCACGCAGGCACTCGAGCAACTGACTTGTCGTACTGTGAGCGGAAAGGAAACCATGTTGCGCTGGGGAGATAATACTGTTCTCATTGAAGTGCGCGAGCAGCGCGCCCTTCACTAGCTTCTCAAGAGAGCGGCATACTGAGCTGGTTATGCTAATAGGGCGGTAATTTACTGGCTCCGATGGAATTCCTTTCTTAAAGATAGGAGTGATATTTGCACAAGTCCAATCGTGGGGAAGAGCTGAAGTAGCCAGAGAGAAATTAAATATTCGAGCTAATGGGGCTGCTAGGGAAACTGATAACTTTTTCAGAACGTATTGGGGCAGGTTGTCGGGACCAGACGAAAATTTGTTGGGAAGTTTTCCTAGGATTGCATAAACAGCAACTGCGTCAATATGAACTGACCGTATGGGGCGCGCGAATTCAATCTGGTAATTTAGCCGCAAGGGGCGAGCGTCATCCTCAATGAAGACCGACTTGAACTGATCGTTCAGCAGATGCGCCTTTTGCAGGTTGTACATGTACATCATGTACAACCTGTACGATGTGGACCACGTTCCGCATTCAACGACGTAGCAGCTTAGCTCGTTAATTACAGCGGAACTTGTGCCTGTCATGATCTCACATGCACATGTGGCGCATAGTCTTGGCCGATCGCCAGCTGCAGTGAAGACACTTGATCACTTTGTCGACTTTCAGTTCACTTCTGGGTGGCTGCTGTGCTATCAAAGTATCGAAGTATGACTGCAAATACATAGGCATCACTAATATTTGTGCAATGGGCATCAAGTTACGAACAAACATTGGCGTATTACACACAAAAGTAGCAAAAAGTAACCAAAAAATGAAAAAAAATGTTTTTATTTGACAGAAAAAAAAACCGAGAGCCAGTTTTTTTAAACCGAACTTTTTTAAAATAAAACCGGTTGAAAAAAACCTTAACAAGTCTATGACCACGTCGCAAACTGAATTATTCGTATTTGCTTTATTAGCTTTTGTAGACGGCCTGGGCATTTTGGCACAAGCATACGCTGCTAGTCGTCACTTTAAGGACAGGTCGTGTACGTGCCCGCAGTTGTGAAACAACAGACTGTCGCGTCTGAGGCAAACGATTAACTCACACGCGATTCTCAACGCTTCAGTTCCGTCTAGGACGCCGTCGGAATGGTAGAATTCACTTGCCACCTCCTCTGAAACGGACAGAGCCAGATGAGCGCTCCCGCCATAGTCAATTCGCGTGACCACGTGTGTGACTTCGTCAATGTCAAACAGGTTGGTGTAGTCCGGCCTAAACTCTGCGCTCATGCAAACGGCGTCAGTTAAAAAAGACGCAAGTTAAAAAAGACGCGCGTTAAAAAAGACGCAAACCACAAAACGACGCAGGTTAAAAAAGACGCAGCAGTTCTTCAGGCGGCCGCTAAGTGGAATAGGAAGGGAGTGGAATGGGAACGGAGCGTGATGTTTGTCGCTTTACCCTTTGAGAGTCGAGATTCAGCGTATGTATGCATCTGCTGGACCAAGCGGCGGTCAATCTCAATTCTCAATTTCTCAGCCGATTGTAAACAACACTGCTTAGCAATTGGATAACATGGAAACCATCGTAAACCTATTGCACAGTCGGAGGCCCACCTTTCCTGCCCTCCAGCAATTCCTCCCTGTCAGGGCAATTTACTCCCCCAACGAGTGCCCCGCGAAACTGGCAAACTAGCTGTGGTAGGCATTTGAGTTCAATGTTTACATTGGCGCGTACAACGAGCAAGTGTACAGCGGGGACGCTTCGTCGACTGTGAGGGCGCGGAAAATGTACAGTTCAGGTACACACACAGTGACTGCTCCTAATGCTGCCACTTGAACGTCGTCTATGCGAAAGGAACCAGTGGCCATAAGTAAAGTAGAGTCTGCAGTGGAGCAGAGTGTGGCTCTCGTCCAAAGCGAGCTGACGAGCAGGCGCTGACGCTTGTGAACAGTTTCAGGCGAAGCATTCGAACAACGGCGGCGAGCGCTTCCTGTCCAACGCCTCCTGCTGCAGCATCATGGAGTGCTGGAGATTGTCGTCACCGGGTCAGCAACATAGCTCACAACATTGCTGAACATCGAACATTGCTGCTGTCGCCGCTGCCTGCGTCTTTCTTAACGCGCGTCTTTTTTAACGCGATAATATCAGGCTGCGTCTTTTTTAACGCGTCTTTTTTAACGTGCGTCTTTTTTAACAAGATTTTCTGCGTCTTTTTTAACGCGCGTCTTTTTTAAGCGTAACCCATGCAAACTCATGTAAACTTTTAACACGAACATGAATAAAAAAAAAATTGTAGATTGTGGTCCAAAACCCGGCGACTGGCCAGCTGGCCAATGTTCGTTACGATTACGATTAATCGGCACAAACAGTTTATCGTTGCGCCATTGGCATCAGGCAAGCCAGCAGACAGACAAACTGCTCTCGAAAAGACGTTGCTCAAATCAGAAATTCGGACTAATTGAATGGAGAATCGTTGCTTGAATTGGACCGTTCTGAAAACACGGCCACTCGCTCAGATCACCAATTAGCCATAGGTAACTGTAACTGGTGGGTTGGGGGTTACCCTCTCCACTATTTTTTCAACTCCCACCCGCCCCAACCCCCAGAATTTTCCCAAGGAATTTCACCCTGTCTAAAACGATAAAAGTGAGTAAATGTTGGTGTATTTCACTGCTTTTCAGTGTTTAAATAACACTGTTAGACCCTATTTAGGTCCAGTGTCCAGTGAACTTTTTGACCCCCCCTTAAGTCCAGTGCACCTCAATAAATTACCAGCTACCCCTCCCCACTTTTTGCTCCACATCCCCCGAATTTGGCCATTCCCCCCCCTCCCCCCTCCAACTCTTCCCGACTAGGTTACAGGTATGTTAGACACTGCATAGTACTTTTGTTCGCATCAAACGAGAACCTGCTGAGATGGAACATGGTCAACTGACGCGTATGGGTGAACACCGAGCAAGAGAACGCCACCGAACTTTCGAGTGACGTTCGTTTTGAGTTAGCCATCAAACCACTGCTGGATCCGGTCGTTTTCTGGTGGGCTGTTACTAGGGCGTCATAGTTCGCTTCCAACTAAAATTGATTTTTTTTTCTATATAATGCGGGGGGGGGGGGGTTCATTGGAAGAGGGCATGGCCTAGTGGCCCCGTGGATGGCCTAGTGGTAGAGAATCTGCCTCTGGCGCGACCAGTGTTTGGGTTCGATTCTTAATGGACCCACTAGACCGCAGATTCTCCTCTCAATGGATTTTCTGGTGCCGCCACTGCCCTAGATTACAGAGGTCGTCTTCCGATTGTCTTTGACCAATAATACGGCTCTAGACGGAACGGAAGGCTGCGCTAACATGGGTATGCTACATATACTGGCCATTGACGTCTACCTAACGTAGCCCTTAATCCAACAACAACAACAACAACGATATCCTGACATATCCGTAACACACGCCACGAAGTACAGGCCTTGTGGGCACATTGGGGGTCTCACTATTGTAGGGTGGTACTGGCGTTATTCGACTGTTTATGGTTGGGTTCGGTTCGATCACCTCCGAGTTGGGTCCGATGAGAATGCGAGCTCTGTCGCTGAACGTGTCCGCTTCTTGCAGGGCGCTCTGTATGCGATTGTAGGGCCTGACCGTGACGTTCCGCTCTAGAGTCGACTTGTTCCAGAAGCTCATGCCGGCCAGTACGAGCTGCTGCCCCCGGGCGTCGTACAGGTCGCCCAGTTGGAAGGTTCTGCCCAGCGCATGGATCACCAAGCTGGCCGAATGCTCTTGGCTTGCGCTGTCTGAGCAATGTACAAACGCAATGTACATAGGTGCTAGGAAAAAGGACCGTTAACCCTATAATTAGCCTCACGTTGGCTAATTGTTTCATTCGAGTTCTGAGGCTATCTGAGGGGGGGGGGCGGAGGGCTTACAAACTGGAAGGGTCGATGTGTGGGGAATTTTGTTGGCGAAAAACGCGTGGAGGCGATTTTTAAGGGCAAAAGCCGCGCGCTGCGTACATGCGTCGATACACCCTAACACATTCTCACACAGTCTCACATACACATACAGATGCACCTTTTTTTGAGGTTTGAGACCGAAGTCTCAGGCGAGAGGGGGACCGCATGGGCCCTTGGTTACCTCTGCCTTCTAGAAGACCGATTGTCTCAACGAGAACAGCGATCAGGGGGCACAGTTTTGGCGTGAGCCCCTTGCCCAAGGGGGTTACTGTTTCTTTGGCAGTCTTGTCACGCTGAGGACTGAACTCCGCACGTTGCAGTTTGGAACCAACACCTGAGCCCAACTGTGCAAATAGCCGCAAAACATTACATACAGCCCATACATGGAACAATTTGCCTTGCAGACGATGGTCCATTTTTAGGGAGGGGGTGTAATAAGGGGGGGGGGGGAATTATCAGGGTGGGCTAATTGTAGGGTTTACGGTATGTATAATCTGAGATTATACATCACTATCAAGGTCTGGTGGGTCCTCCTCTCCAACAGGTGTCTCTCCAAAAGGTATCATACAGTAGTAGCCAATGGTTGAAACAACAGTACCCAGGGTATTATTTGATACACATTTCAGAAGATTAGCCTAAGTACGCCAAGCACCGGTCAAAGGTCAACGCTCTCAAAGCAAACTCGCGTGAGGGATGGAAGTTCAAATCAAGTTTGTACTCAATTCCTGTGCAACATATAGATGTGCAGGGTGGTCCAAAAAGTGGACCCCTTAGAGTTTTTCGTTGATCTCCAGCCCCAATTGAGATATTTATTTGAAACTTGGTGCGCTAATGGTCCTTCTCCAAATTTTCATGCGTACGCCTCAACATACACCACCTCTCCAAATTTCATTGGAATCTCACTCTGTTTAGGCAAGTTATGCCAATTTTTAACAACGTCGCTCAAATTTCGAAGTCACGGACCACATATCAGTGAACCAAAAAAAAATATACCCCCCTTTATCTCGGGAGTTCCAAAGTCGATCGGCATGGTACTCCGCAGCCTACAACGCACCCATACGCCCACCTCAAGTTCAATTTCGGCCCAATCCGTTCAGGCTGGAGTGAGTTACAGGCGATTAAAAATTAAATAAAAGACTACTAATTTGCGCGCATCTTGCTCCTGGTTTGGGGCGGATATTGTAACGGCTATCATTCTGACTGTGCCAAGCTGAAATGGCGGATTCGAAAGAGTTTGGAGCTACTACATTGTATTTGTAACTACCATTCAAGACATTTATTTTGAGCCACATTTTTTTTAGTTGCTTAAAAAGCGATCATGTCACTTCCCTGTATATCAGCATTTAGGATCAAAACGGCTATGCAGCGTGCCATATTGTTCATCACATGATTGACGTACATAGAATGAGGAATCCGGCGATGTGCATCAGGAACAAGAGCATTTTGGGAATTGTGCTGTTGAAATAAATAAAGGAGGGGACTTTTCACCAAGTGATTTTTTCGAGAGGCTGTTGCTCTGTTTTAGTCGACGACTGCTCAAAGTTGGCGTTGTGAATCACAACTTCTGTGCAGGAAGTGTAAATATTCTGTGCATGAACCACGAGCGTGAGCAGATTTTCATTGCTTCAGTAGCAAATGCGCCATGAACCTGTACACATGTGCAATGTACACAATAGAACACACATCGTCTAGGGTAGACATACAAGAAGGGATCTGAAGATCTATGAGTATACAATTTAACTGCACGATATAAAGGTTGACACGCTGATTCTGCTGATGAGCCTTGTGCGTCTCGGGTGTCAAGTGGTGGAGACACAACATCCGCATTTACAGACAGCCATACACAAACAAATTACCAATGTCATAATTTGTCTGTAAATATTTTTCGTACATTCTTCTTTAATTCATAAAAAAAAAGTTATACTTTTTATCACTCGATTCAATGACTGCCATAGTGCTATTATACAGCCACAACGTCAGGGAAACTTCCAACAGCAACATGCACTGTTTAGGATAATGCATGTGTGGTATGTTACCAATTCTGGAGTTAACGGATTATTGTTTAGCAGTTGAGAGTTGACATGAATGACACATGCAGTGGCCCACATACCACATACGTGCAGTCACACTTGGCCCACATACCTGTACCCGGGTCTGAAAGAGTGTGGGGGGGGGGTAAATTACACATGGGGTCTCCTGAGCAACAGTGGGGGCAGCTTACAATGTTTTGGTGAAAAGGGGTATTAATAGATCCTAAACAGCGTTATTCCTACTGTAGCACTATGTGTACGAGACGGGCGTAGTTATTCTCTGCATTTGCAACTTTCTTGCACATGGGTAGGCTTGGAATAGAGACGCCACACATGGGCGGTTCCCTACTGTACTACTATGTGTACAGGACGGGCGTACTTATTCTCCGGATCTGCAACTATCTTGCGCGTCGGTAGGCTTGGAATAGAGACGCCGCTCCTGTACGCATCCTCAACAAGGGATGAACTGTCCACTGCAAATCTCGACAACTTTAGCGACCCCCCCCACCCAAACCTTCTGTTGTACATTTGGTCAAGTGGGGTCACAAACTACCCCTGGGGAGTTGGGCGAGATATCACCCAATCATCGAAGAATAGACCATACTCTCTGGGTAGTGATCTGGGTATCTGGCATGTTCACAACAATGCACATTGTGCTTCACAATGAATCACTTATAAATTCTTGTATTCGAGTGACAAGAACTTTTTCTTTCGAACATATTCATCCAAGCTGAGGTTGCGATGGCGAGTATCAAATTGTTTGGATTTCTTGATGAAGTCGTTCACTTGAGTCCTGCTGACTAACTAAAGGAGAATCGAGTAATGTCACACCATCGAGTGCTGTGTACCGTTTGATAATAATAAATAATGACAATAACTGCAACCTTGCAATATACCATATACTGGTACTCTACAATTGTACCATGGGGCGTAATTGGGAGGGGCTCAAATTTGCATTTGACACACTGATTTTACAGTCAAATTGTGGTAATTTGTAGCCCCTTACTAGCGGATCCAGAAGGGGGGAGAGGGGGGTCTCCCCCTCCTGTGAGCTCAGATTTGGGGGGGAGGGAGGGGGAGAGTTCAGGGGGAGAAGAAGGAAAAAAGGACGAGCACAGGGGCAAAGTGCGCAGATTTTTACGCTTTCCTTGGATTTCTGCACTCAAAAGCGTAAAATTTTCGCCTGCGGCGCAGGTGATTTTATTGCAACTCACTATTGTGCGTTGAAAATAGTTCAAACAAAGCAAACGGCGATGTCAGGGCCGAAACTTGACTTTTTGAATAAACTGCGATGAAACAAATTTGACCTTCTCCCCCTCTGTCGCAGAATCCTGGATCCGCCAGTGCCCCCCCCCCCCCTAAAAAAACGTGTCACCCAAATTGACCCCACCTAAAATGACCTATTACTGGGCATGAAATTTTGGAACCTGTGAAAAAAATATACCCATATTTTTGAGGTAATGAGAACCTCAGTACTGGTAATGAAATCGGCATTCAACTTCACATCTATATTAATATTAAGGTTTAATAAAAATTATTATTTTTGTCCATATAAGGTGCATATAAAGTCATATATTACACTAGGTTTGCTATAGATAATAAAGGAGTACAGCGCACAAATAGTGGCGAAAGGTTCGTCTTGAACACTGCAGCACAGAATTCTCGCCAAACCTTTGGCACAGAAGGTTGAGACAATTCGATATTATAATCGTGAAAACACCCTCTTTGGCTACTGCTTGACACGGCAAACGTAGAATCCCCAAACGCTGGGGAGCGAAGGTAGCTGACTGAAAATATTAACCTTTTTGTAAAATGTGTTTTTTTGTTTGCAATTGTGCACACAGGCGGGCATTTACTAGAAAAGGACACATGGCGATTTCCTGACAAATGCGAATCTCTGAGTCCTCCCCCTACTTTCCAAAGCATTGAATAGTAGGTGGATGCATATTTTCCAAAAAAAAAACAAAAAAAAAACTTCCACACGCTTCGCGCCAACAAAGCTCACCACACATTGACCGTTCCAGTTTAATAGCCCCTGTTTAATTTGCCCACTCTATAATTGCACCCCTTCTTTGCCCGAATGAAACAATTAGCCCCGAGGGTCTCACGGTAGGGTTTATGACACTATGTAAAGGGTGTTTTTTTTTAAATTAACCGATTTGTTTCTTGAATAACTTTTTATTTCCGAGTCCGATTTTCGTGAAATTTGGACCATGGACGCAGAACGCTTTGGGATTTTGTCTAGAAGAGGAATCATCGAAATCGGATAAGCTTTCAAAAGTTATGACCTTTCAAAGTTGAAGTCCAAATTTTCGAGTCTGTGATCCAGGCACGCAGCATGCCCACCGCAGTCAAACGCCTTTCTTCTCAGGCCATCTGCAACAAAATTTCAGGTTATGTGCAAAATTTCATGGGCTACACGATGACGTTTCCCGTTTTGAGCGGTATTCGGAATTTGCATCACATCAGTGGCAAAATTCAAAGTCAGTGCAAAAGTCGCGCATTGCTAACTCATTTCACCAAAAGTTCTCTATTGAAAGTGGAACATCAGCATCTGATAGACTACAACTGTGGCGAATGTCCTGAAGATATGTCGATTCTAAACCACCCTTGTTTTACGTAAGTTCAACAACTCTTTGTTTAGAAGCAGACTTCCAAAGTTTTCCCATGAGATGCAGGGTTTTTGTGGATTTTCAGATTTTGGGCTGCCACTGCTGAGGTGTAAAAGCTGGCTCATCGACATAATCGGGTCAAATAATCCTCAGGACATTCCCCACAGTTGTAGTCTATCAACTTCTTATGTTCCACTTTCAATAGAGAACTTTTGGTGAAATGCGTTAGCAGTGAGCAACTTTTGCACTGACTTCGAATTTTGCCACTGATGTGATGCAAATTCCAAATGCCGCTCAAAACGGTTAACGTCATCGTGTAGCCCATAAAATTTCGCACATCACCTGAAATTTTGTTGCAGATGGCCTGAGAAGAAAGGCGTTTGACTGCAGTGTGCATGCTGCATGCCTGGATCACTGACTCACAAATTTGGACTTCAACTTTGAAAGGTTATATCTTTTTGAAAGCTGGTCCAATTTCGATGATTCCTCTTCTAGACAAAATCCCAAAGCGTCCTACGTCCATGGTCCAAATTTCACGAAAATCGGACTCGTAAATAAAAAGTTATTCAAGAAACAAATCGGTTAATTTAAAAGAAAACACCCAAAAAAAAAAATTTATATGCAAACAGAATGCAAAACCGACTATAGTCCATACCTGTAACCAGGTCTGGCAGAGTGGGAGGGCCTAAATGGCCGAATTCGGGGGGTCTCCAGAGCAAAAAGTGGGGGGGGGGGGAGCTGGCCATGTTTTGACTTATACTGGTACTTTTGGTCAAAATGTGTATAAATAGGCTCTAAATAATGTTATTTAGCTGTTTTATGATCATATAACACTGCAGAGCACTGAAAAACACCAACATTTACTCACTTTTATTATTTTAGACAAGACAAAAATCCCTAGGGAAAATTCTGATTGGGTCGGGGAGGGGGGAGTTGGGTGAGTGTTGGAAAACTAGTGGGGGCCCCCAAAGCCCCCTCCCCAAACCCCACTCCAGTTACAGGTATGCTATAGTCTGTCCAAAAAAAAATCTGGACTGGGGTTTTTCGCCACGCGTCAGCGCGGCGAGTTCATATACGGATGGAAAAATTCCTAATGGTCTGTCCGTCCATCTGTCCATCCATCCGTTGCAGACCGGTTCTACTTTATGGCTTGATGGATTGGGTCGAAATTTTTTTGAGCATTCTTAGGACCAATTTGGAGATACACCTTTTTTAGATTTATTCTAAAAAAATTATAAAAAAAAATTAAAAAAAAAAATATTTAATATTTCTGTGTCCTCGAGCAAAATTTCTGTCAAAACACATACTTAAGGATAATAGGGTCTAATCTGTGAGGAAAATTTTGGTGTCTGGGAGCAAAATTTCTAGGTCAAATTTGGGAAAACGCATTGTTAACGATAGGACTAGGATGTGTCCCAATCTGGGACGAAATTTCTTGGGTCTGGGAGCAACATTTCTGGGTCAATTTTGAAAGTTTCTGCCACGTTATTTTCTGCAAATCGCGGAGCAAAATTTATGTGTCCTCCAGCAAAATTTCTGTGAAAACACACGCTTAAGGATAGGGCCCAATCTGTGAGGAAAATTTCTGTGTTTGGGAGCAAAATTTCTGTGAAAACACATGCTTAAGGATAGGGGCCAATCTGTGAGGAAAATTTCTGTGTCTGGAAGCAAAATTTCTGGGTAAATCTGAAAAAACGCAATGTTAAGGATAGGACTCGGACGTGTCCAATCAAGGAGGAAAATTTCTGGGTCTTTTCACAATTATTGCGGAAAATAAC
Organism: Paralinhomoeus sp. GSCO2_6; assembly: GCA_030248085.1. Classification (NCBI taxonomy): domain Eukaryota; kingdom Metazoa; phylum Nematoda; class Chromadorea; order Monhysterida; family Linhomoeidae; genus Paralinhomoeus; species Paralinhomoeus sp. GSCO2_6. Next base: position 902 of record JASAMY010002066.1, on the reverse strand, counting down.
GCGGCTGAAAGTCTGCGTTATTTTCCACCGCGTACTTGCGAACGCACTAGTGCGTTCGCCAGTAAGGCGCGTCGGTCCAGCCATCCAGCCACCCACCCCCTCTGCTACCCCGCTACCTACCCCGCTACACAGGCAGTGTGCCAAAAGGCAGCGTTGACTCCTTTGGCCCTGTATTAGGGCGGGGAGGGCATAGGTGTAACCGGGAATTGGACCTGGGGGGGAGGGTTCGGGCACTTTCTGGGGGGGTGGTGGGTGGGGTGAAAATGTGGAGGAGGGGGGGTCTGGGCAAAAAAAAAAATGGGCAATTTTTGGTCTATTTTTTAGTCAAAAATACACTGTAAAAGCCTGAAAATAGGTACTTTTTAGCCGAAATACACTGTAAATAACGCAAACTAGACACTTTTGGGTTGATTCTTGCTCAAAAACACTGTACAAAGTGCATTTATTTAGCAATATAGTATGTAGTAGAAAGTTTTCAAAAAGTCTGGGGGGGGGTTGGGTGGGGTTTCGCACGAACCTGGGGGGAGGGTTGGGGGGGGGGCGTGGGTAGGGTCAAAACCAGAGTGGGGGGAGGGAGCCCCCCCCCCCCCAACCCCCCCCCCCCCCCAGTTACAGGTATGGGGGAGGGTGCAGCGTGGATGCCATTAGGGCGCATCAGTGCATTCCTGTGTACCTACGCACGGAGTTGGAGGTCCTCCCTCCTGCCTCCTCCATCATCAATTGCAATGCAGATTTTTGGAATAAAAAAAGCAAGGTGGTGTAGCATTCTGCAATGCAACAACATCACATTTTTCAATGCAACAAAGGAGACAATAACGGGGCGTCGTATCATTGAAGCTTGTGCGGCGATTTCACCGCTAACGAAATCCAGGAAGCCAAACACCGTCCAATTCCTGCCGAAG
>JASAMY010000639.1:0-69806 GCA_030248085.1 Paralinhomoeus sp. GSCO2_6 | reverse complement strand
CATACCTGCCCATGGGGGGGGGGGTATAGGGGGGTTTTCCCTCCCTGTAAGACCCCCTATCCCGAAAGACTTTCGGGATTACCCTCCCCCTGGGCTACCTAATCCCGAAACCAAATCGGGATTTTCGGGATACCCCTCCCCATCTCTATAGACAATTAGTGCAATGCAGCCGCGCAACTGTTGTATGTACATAACTTTACTTTGGCGTTATTGACTTGGTTGGGCGTTTATCGATTCTTGTTGTATAGCGTTTATTGATTTTTGTTGTTCTAATGGACACCCAAGGACGCGTAGTATCTATACTACTAGTATGTACCTGTATGTACGTATACGTTACGTAGCATCCTCCTGTGCAGCCTCTCTCTCTAGGTATGGGTGTGCATGACACTAGGGTGGACAGGTAGGCAAAGGGCAAGCGCGAGCAGGCAGTCAGGGAGGTTGTTTAGCAGATGTCAATTTCTTAACTTTTCATTAACGCACCCTTACTTTATATTACCCATACGCGCAAAATTTTGCCTGCGGCGCTATGGTTGGTGAGCGTACAGGTCACTATTCTTGGACTAGGGAATCGTTTTCGGCCAGGATATAGGATTCCCTTAGGTTGACGCTCCAATATGCGAAAAAAATGCATGCAGCGCTGTTGTGAGCATGCAACTCACCCTCTTGAGCCAGGTAGTATTTAATTCTTGGCAAACCACAACCGCCAATTACAGTCAATTTTAAGGAAGAATGCTTGGCGATGGCGAGAACATAGAAATTGCCAAATATTCGCCTGCGGCGCAGTTAATTTGGTAGAAACTGCGTGAAGGCAACTGCGTCAGTAGACAGCCAGGCGCCTCCAAATTACTTGGTGCCAGCTCCCAAGCAACTACGTCGGTCGACTTCCTCCAGCTAACTGCGTCAGTGGACTGCTGCCAACTCCCAAGCAACTGTGTCACAAAGCAGCGCCTGCAAGGCCACCTGCCATTCGCTTCTGCCAGGTCCTGAGCAAGCACGCAGCATTACACACTTCACTGTAAAATGCAACGTGCGGCATTGACTGCTGTTGGATACTGTTGGCGAGCAACGGTGGAAGTCCCTGTGTGTATTATCCAACGTTCAGAGGACTCAGAGTCTCATCTACTGTATAAACTCACAGAAAAGTCAACTGCAGCCACAGCGGAAACCTACATTCCGCTAAAAGAGCTGCATGAAACCAACTTGTGGAAATTGAAGCATCAGCCCCACAAAGTGGTGAACCTATTGCTGCAGTAGCTGCTAAACCTGCTGCTGGTGCTGAGCCTACTGCTGAGCCTTCTGTGGAGTCTGCTGCTGAACCATCAACTTAGATGATTCTCCTTTTTCCTCTACAGTTTCATCAGCCCATTTCTCGAACAAGTGGCTGTTATCTCACCAAATTGTGACTACGATTGTGTGTGTGCCAGATGCACACAAAGTTGCAAGCTCACCTGACAGCAGTTCACAGGAAAGTGAAACTGACGCTACTTGGCACGCAGGCTGTATACAACCAAGCCAGAGGACGTTCTGCTGTGCCAGGATGTAGACGCAGGCGTCCATCACATTGATTCAACAAGGCTAGGCCATCACTCACATGTGAAGACTGTGCTGTAACTCTCATCATTTCACTTGCAGTTCTGTCTGTGGTTGTCTACTGTGTCTTCATCGCAGAACACAGGCTAGCATCAGTGCCATCTTCTTCTTACCAGCATTCCATGTACATTGATACAGTGTGCTGCTGCATTGCATTGATCGACCATGCATGACACACTCACCCACCCACCCACCCACCCTGTGGGAAGTATCCCGAATTGCCCAGTTTACCCACCCCCTGCCTTCGAAAAATTTGGCGATTTACCCCTCCCCTGGCCCCATTTCCATGGGCACCTATGCCTCGGCACCACCGGCCAGGCTGCGCAGGTGCTTGCGGTAGAAGCACTCCAGCTCGTCCACGCTCATGTAGAAGTGCTGCGCCAGCCGCTTCGTGATCTGCGAGATCAAGGTCATGGTACGGTTCTGGTGTTTGCGTAGTGGCACTTGCGTACGTAGGCGCGGCGCGTTGGACGAGTGAGAGCACAGAGAGTGCGTCCCCACCCCAGGCTACATACGTCACAAAAGGTTATACGTCTTGGTATTGTCAATGAGTAGGACAAACAAGCGATACACTGCACAGTCACAGAGAGGCCGGCACGCACGCACGCACACACGGCACACGCACATACACAGACGCACGCACGCACGCACACACACACACACACACGCACACAACGCACATTCGGACGTACGCACGCCCCAATTAGTTGGCACCGAAACAAAACGTGCACAAGTCCATTTCAAAGGCGCACGTACCCTGTTGCCGTTCTCCTCGATCTTCCTGAGCATCAGGTTCTTGTAGCGCTGCCGCTTCTCCGCCTCCTCTCTCTGGGCGGTCTTCTGCTTGCGCGCCTTGATCGCCTCTATCGCCGCCTGATTCGGTCCCGTAGCTGTCGTCTTCTTCTTGTCGGCGCAGCTTTTCGACGACGAGCACTGCCGCTGCTGGTCGACGACGACGCCCTCCTTCTCGCGACGGAGCTGCTCCAGCTGGCGTTTGAGCCGACGCTCGCGCTCGGCGATGGCGCGTCGCTTCTGCTCGGCAGCCGAGTCCAACTTTCGCCGCCGCTCCGCCTCCAGCGTCGTCGGCAGCGCCCTCGCCCGCTCGGCCGCCGACGCCGAGTTGCGCTCCGCGTCCTCCATCAGCGAGAGGAAGTCCATGCTCGCCCAGACACGACGAAGAGCAACGAATGAAAGAACGAAGTGGACGACCACCACCGACAGTGCGCGAATAAAGGGAGGGTTTAGGAGACACGGGCAGAGGCAGGAAAAACTCTTTACATGTGAACCATTTGAACGAATTTCGGTGCGACATTCCATTTCCATTCCAATTCCTTGTCTCTCCATTAAAGGCTTTTAGAAACGAGAATTTTGGGCTTAGGCATAGGCCATACCTGTAACTGGGGGGATGGTCCCACTATTTTTCCAGATCCTCCAGAACCCCCGACCCCTACGACCTTCCCAAAATTTTCCCGAGGGATTTCTACCCTGTCTTTTCACCCAATTTATACCCATTTTTGACCAAAAAGTACCAGCATAACTAAAAAAATGGCCAGCTACACCCCCACTTTTTGCCCTGGAGACCCCCAAATTCGGCCATTTGCCCCCCCCCCCACTCTTCCAGACCCGGTTACAGGTTTACATAAGCTCAGGCTTGATGTTTTTGCTGGATTAGGGAGCGCTAGGAGCTTAGGGGGCCGTCAATGGGCCATACAGCATACCCATCTCCATGACGCCTTCCCATCTTGAACCGCGTATTTAGCCAGAAACATTTGGGAGAACGTATTCTGTAATCTGGAGCAGCGACGGCATCAGAAACTCCACTAAGAGGGAAGTCCTCGATCTAGTGGATCCATCAAGAATCGAACCCAGAACAGTGCGCACAAGAGGTCGCTTCTCTACCATTAGGCCATACGCTGCACCATCTTACGCATGATGCACAAACGCACGCGAGCGCACACACGCGCACACGCACAAATGAACAAACGCACGTATGCATGCATGTGCGCATGAAAATCCTTTTGACGAATGTGCGTGCCGTGGGTGCGTGCGTGGGTGTGTGTGAGCCTAAGCCTAAAGTTTAGCGTAAGTCTAGGCCTAAGCCTATGCAAGGCCTGAGCAAGACCTAAGCCTAAGCCTTTCGTATTTCTTATTTGGCTACCGTATTTCACAACTTTTTAGGATCAATTCGTAAAACGAACGAAGAGACCAGAGAAAACATATCGCACCGAAATGACGAAGGTTCGTTCCCATCGTCACATGGAAAGAGTTTTTGCTTTTTCCGTTTTGGGCTACCCACTATCAGAGAATTGGGCTAACACTCCCAGGCAGACCCTCTTTGGGAGGGGTAGTGGAGAGGTGCACACCGAAATGATATTCTTTGCTTAGACTTTGTCTTTGGCTTAGTGCATAGGCTTAGGCTTTCGCTTAGACTTAGACTTAGGCCTAGGATTAGGCGTGGGCTTAGCGTTTGTGCCGGCAAGCATGCACTTGCCGAGGCAGGCGCGGCCGTCCTGTGGGTGACGTCGTTGAGCGCCTGGCCATGGCCTGCTGCTGGCGCCTCCGGTCGGCGTCGTCGTGCCAGCGCTCGTGCAGGCGGTTGGCGAAGTCGCGCCTCAAGAGGCGCTCGTTGACGCGCACCTCCGCCTCGTCTCTGAGCAGGGCGGCCAGCACTCCTTCGTCTCGCACTCCTGAACAACTGGTGTGTTACGGCTGGGCCGCGATGACCCAAGAGCGGCAGGACATCGGCAGCGGCAGCGCCAGTCACGTCACCGTGTGCGTGCGCATGTACAAGCATGTGCGCGTGCGCGTGTGCATGTCTGTGCGCGTGCGTGCGCGGGCGTGCGTGCATGTACGCTGGCGCGTGTGCATGTGCGTGCGCGTGCGTGCGTGCGTGCGTGCGTGCGCGCGCGCGTGCGCGCGCGTGCGTGCGTGCGTGCGTGCGTGCGTGCGTGCGTGCGTGCGTGCGTGCGTGCGTGCGTGCGTGCGTGCGTGCGTGCGTGCGTGCGTGCGTGCGCGTGCGTGCGTGCGCGTGCGTGCCTAAGCCTAAGCCAAGCCTAAGCCAGAGCCTAAGCCTAAGCAAAGCCTGGCCAGAGCCTAAGCCTAAGCCTAAGCGGAAGTGAATGCCTAAGCACTACGCGTAAGACAAAGTCACAAAGACAAAGACAAATATCATTTCGGTGTGCACCTCTCCACTGGCCCTCCCAAAGAGGGTCTGCCTGGGAGTGCTAGCCCAATTCTCTGACGCGTTCACCCGAGTGTGTAATGCTTCGTTATTCTGCTTCGTTATTCTTTGGCGTAAATAACGAAGCAGCGGTGAAAAAATAATGAAGCGATTAGTGAACCTAGTGAAATTCGCAGAATAATGAAGATAATGCGCTAGAAATAGTTATAGATCTCATGAACGTGCCACACGAAACGGTTTAACAGTGGAAAAAATAATGATGCAGCAAAAAATAATGAAGCGCTCAGTACGGTAGGATGATTTTTAAAGGTGATTTGAAATTGTTTGGCGAAATTGTGCTGTTTTGTTGCGAAATGCGAAAGTATGTCTAATCGTCCGCAAGGAAGGTATCAGGCAAGTGTTTGGACAAGGCCTGATGTTCAGCGCCTGATCTCTGACTACAAGTCCGGGAGATCTGTTTTTTCGCATCGACAATTGGCTGCCGAAATCTCGGTTTTACTGCACGATTATTCTGTGCTTTTCGTGCTCCTTGTTGTGCATGTGATTTTTAGAGCCTGTCAGGCCGACGCGTCAGCGCTGCGTCAGTTCTTCGTCACATTACGGATGACAGCATCGGGAGGCGTTCTCTTGGACGGCCCAAGAACGTCGTAAAGAAGCAGCGGTTGTCTCACCTAAGGAAGACGTCGTCAGCGAGCGAGCAATCACAGGGGTGGGAGCCTATTAAGCACTGGATTCGACTTATTTGCGGACTCCCTCTTTTGCCCCCGACCTTGATGGAGCGCTTCTGGTTCCTCTACTGTCACCAGCCGCCGCGCGCTCCTGAGGGCTGGGTGGTCCCTCCCGGGTACCCAGCTTGGCCAGACGCAGAGCTTGACCGCTTTCGCGACTCACGTGGAGCAGCTTCTGGCTGAAGCGGCCTCAGGCGATCAACCACTGGGCCTCTGACTCAGATCGCACCACGAACGCGGCTGAAGCCTACCACTGGGTGCTGTCCAGGTGTTCTGCGTACATTGAGTTGTCCTTGCATCGAATTGTCGGTCGACTTTACAAATGACTCCTAGATGGGCTCCTCTTGCACGCCGGTGCTCTCCTCATTTTTACGACAGCTAGGAAGACAGCACTTTCAGCAACAAACTAGAATCGACCAGCTAGAGGGAGGCACCGTCAAATCGAGACGGCGGAACTCCGTTTACGTCGCGCTGGATGAACGGATGCGATCGTACAAGTCCCAGCTGAAGGTTTGAAGTGAAATCGTATCAAAAAGGAGCTGAACGCGCACTTTTTTCAGCGCCAGTTGGAAAATCCGACCTTGGAAGGGTGGGAACGGGTTTTGTTGGCCAATCCTTACTTAGAGCGAGTGCAGCATCTATTGGCGACATCTATTTACAGACGACTTGAGCGAATTCATCATCTATTAACAGCCTTGCGAGACTACGCGGACCAATTCTCCTCTGCAGAAGACTACTTCGAAAACCGCTGGGACGTCGTGGTCGTGTTCAACGTGGCGATCTCCGTGAAGTTGGCTCCTGGGCGATCGAGTTTGAGTGCGGGGCCGTCCCCAACTGGCTCGACGTCAACGTCTTCGTTTACAGCACGGACGGAGTCGACAATGGCTGGGCTGTCTACGTCCCAGGCGGCTACGGCAAGTACGACGCGCCGCAGGGCGAGCTGAGATCTCGTCCGTCTCGTCAGTCTACTTGCGCAATTCTGGCGGACATTTTGAAGTTGTGACATCTGTTTAATTTTTTTCTGGAATGTGATTTAAATTATCGCATTATTTGATCTCATATTGTTTTGGCCGGCTAATTTGTTGGCAACTTCTTCGCCCGTGTCGACGATCGTAAACATACCTGTAACTGGGGGGGGGGGGGGGGGGGGGTTTCCCTCCCCCCACTTGCTGGTTTTGACCCCCCCGCACACCCCCCCAACCCCCCCCCCCCCCCAGGTTCGTGCGAAACCCCACCCAACCCCCCCCCCCAGACTTTTTGAAAACTTTCTACTACATACTATATTGCTAAATAAATGCACTTTGTACAGTGTTTTTGAGCAAAGAATCGACCCAAAAGTGTCTAGTTTGCGTTATTTACAGTGTATTTCGGCTAAAAAGTACCTATTTTCAGGCTTTTACAGTGTATTTTTGACTAAAAATAGACCAAAAATTGCCCATTTTTTTCTGCCCCAGACCCCCCCCCCTCCTCCAGATTTCCACCCCCCCCCCCCCCACCACCCCCCCATAAAGCGCTCGGACCCCCCCCCCAGGTCCAATTCCCGGTTACAGGTATGATCGTAAACATAACTGGCGGGGGGGGGGGGGGGCGTGCCCCCCCCCACTAGAAATCTATTTATACTACCCACTCGATATCTATCTGTTACTGAGGGGGGGGGGATGGGAGACTAACGATTTTGTGATACTTTTTACCCATTTTGGACAATTTGTTCGCAAAAATCGCTCCTCAAAAAATCCCCCCCTCCCAAGAATATCGGCCGGGACCCACAGGTGTAACTGGCCATCGAAGCTGAGGGGGGTGACTCTGGGATTTTTCAAAAGTCGCTGGGGGTGACCTGCACGGCCAAATTTGATACAATTTCTCTTTTTCCAGCCTCAATAATGACCTAGAAAATGCTTCGTGAATGCTGAAAACACAGCGCCGCAGGCAAAAATTTGTGAAGTTTTGGCCAAAAACGCGCTCCAGTGACTCAAAAATTGGTCAGTTGGAGCAAAAAAAACAGCGCCGCAGGCAAAATTTGGTGATTTTTGGCCGAAAACGCGCCCAAAAGACTCCAAAATGGTCTGTAGGTGCGTAAAATACAGCGCCGCAGGCGAAATTTTTGACATTTAGACAATAAATGCTGCTCACAGGCCTGAAAAACACCTTGGGAAGTATGAGAAACACAATTCAGCCATAGGGGTAACCTGCAGTCAGTGCAGGATTGACTAAAGCTGGGGGGGGGGTGGTCCTACTTTTCGTGCATGATTGACCGAAGCTGAGGGGGGGTGAACCCTACCTACACCCTACCCAGTTACACCTATGCTGGGACCCCCCCCACAGAACCTGAAAACGAGGAACAGGTAAAATGATGCTGTTATTATGCGACAGTGTGCGACAGTGGTATATGATGCTATTACACGTGTGCGACAATTGTATTACACGTATGACTACACACCAGTGGCGGCGCCAGGATTCAAAGTTAGGGGGGACAGTCCAAAAGTTACAGGGGGCAGTTTGAAAAGTTGGAGTTGTACAGGCCAGCATCATAACCAGGGTGGGTCCAGGAAAATTTTTCGGGAGGGCAAGATACTGGTGATTATTAATTTGCAACCGTCCACCAGTGTCTAATGCCAGCTTAAAAAGTGTGGCACACACACGGAGTAGGCGCAACCTTTTGAAGAGAAGAGGTAATAAACGGTCGATACATGAAGACCCAAAATACGTACACCTATGTACATGGCCTTCTCAGAAAACCCAGCGCCGCAGGCAAATTTTCTACTCTGCTGCGTCTCTCCCTACTAGGTTTTTATTTTAAATTTCTTTCTAGGGTACATTTTTTACCCCAGTCCTTGGGAACCTCACAGAGTAGATCCCAGATCTTTCCCATAATTCCCAGATTTTTAGGACACTGCTCAATTGTGGCAGACGCGTCAAAACGTGCACCAAAAATGCCCATTTTTTTGTTAAAAATCAGCGCTGTTCCAAATTTTTGTCCTTTACATCTTGCGCCGCAGGCGAAAATTTGGCTGTTGAACGTCGGTTTCTTCATTTTTGGCGTTGAAATTGAGCAGAACTTACACACGTCCCTTCCCCCTTAGTCTCCGCCATTTATGGCTGAATTTCAACAGGGTTAGGTAGGTCGGTACCTTGTTGCAAAAAATCTCAGCAAATTCCCAACAGTCGTCAAGCTTTGCATGTCTGTGCTTTTGGGAGGAGGGCACTGCGTGCGATGATGAGAGCGAACGCCTATCTACGTGCCGCCAGAAGGGGTGAACTGCGCTATTGAGTGGGTTGCGCTCAGCTTCAGCCATGCTTTTACGACTCTGCCCCAACCATTGAAATTTGTTATGCACATACACACACAACACAAGCTCTTGTACGTGATGGAGTGCAAAAAGTTGCGGGGGGCAGTCCAGAAGTTACAGGGGGCAGTCCGCCCCTCCCTGCCCCTATGTAGCGCCGCCACTGCTACACACCTTCTCTGATAGTGGGTAGCCCAAAACGGAAAAGCCAAGAGTTTTTTTCAAAGCATAGTATACTGTACAACAATTTTCAATTTTTTCTTTCAATTTGCGAAAATCAAATTTTCGTTTGTGTACGCCTCTTAGAGATTTCACGAAAGTTCACGGCACCCGTCCAAGCAATGTCGGGTCGCTCCATTGCTCCGCACTTGGGCGACATCTCGAAATGTCCGTTTCCGCGTAGAATTTCGAAATTGTCCGAAAAATTGTGATTTTTGGCAGCGCTGGAAGAGCTGCGGTCGAAGCGACGCGCGCAGGAGAGCCGGCTGGCGCAGATGGAGGCGGAGGCGAAGGCGACGGAGCTGCAGATGGGCCAGCTGCGCGAGAGACGCGACCTCCTGGCCAAGGAGATGGAGCTGTGCCGGGCGAGCGTCGCCAAAATCGACGCGGCAGTCACGCACGGCGAGCAGACGTACATCAAGGTGGCTCTTCTGTGTTTGTTTTGCGTTACTTGAAATGCGTGCGCGCGCGGCTAGGTGCCATACATTCGATCGAGTCTGAGATTCTCGATCCCAAAAGTCGTCCCAAAGAGGAAGAGAGGGGTCGTCCAAAAAGCCCTTCGGGATAGCGTCCGACTAGGAGAGCCCCATGTGGGCACGTTCCCGTAATTACCCATCCCGTTCTATTCCACGCCTTCTATTCCGATGTCCACCAACCCGATCAGCAGGAACCTCTGGTTGGGGGGGGGGGGGCTCCCTCCTCTCTAGGCATGTGCGTGCGCTCGTGTATCCTTCCTTTTTTCGATTTGTCCTTTGTGAACTTCGTTGCTGTTTGTCAGCTGCTCGAGAGCAGTCAGACGCTCGCTGCTTACATGAAGAAGGAGGTGGAAGACGTGGCGGACAGTGGCAAAGCTGGAGGCAGTGCTGGAGGATCGTCGACTGCTCCAGACTCCGCTCGCAGTCTGCCACAGCATCAGCGGGACGATTGACCTGACGCAGCATTTGCTCGTCCTACGCGCTCAATTCGCATCGACTTTGCAAGATGGGGGGGGGGGGGGGGGGGGGGGGGGGGGGGGGGGGGGGGGGGGGTGGGGGGGGGGGGGGGGGGCGGGGGCTTCTTTTCTGTTTTTTGGGGGGTGTTTTTTGTTTTTTTTCTTTTCTTGGGGGTCCCGGGGGGGGGGGGGGGGGGGGGGGCCCCCCCCCCCCCCCCCCCCACCCTCCCCGTTCAGGTATGCTAGGAACAAACTTTGTGGATTGGCAGAGGCCACCCACAGCGCTTCCTGTACACAGCAGATTGTTCTTGCCTTCGCGTAGCTTGGGATTGGGGAGCCCCCCCCCCCCCCTCCCCCACCACGATATACTTGTGTCGTCCCAGCAGCCGCTCCTCCATACTTTTCCGATAGTCTCTCAACCACTTTCGAGAGAACGACAAAATTGCATGTGTTCGCGTCCTTTGCAGTGGTTTCTTTTCAATAAAAAAACACCTAAATGTCGTCAACTTGAACCCAATTTTTACAAAAGTTGTCTTTCTGTTTTTGACGCCCCCCCCCCCCACCCCACGATCGCGGCCCTGTGCCGCCCTGAGTGCTCTCTGAACCTCCCTTACCTCTCTAGACCAAAAACGGTCACATGTATATACGACTTCATGTATTCAGCGTCGCACCTGTGTATGTACATACGTATCGTGCCATGCCGAACGTGCCCATGGATGCATGCACTTCTAGCTCGACGCTAGCTTTCTGTCTGTAACCATTTGTCGCGCTTGGGGGTTAGTTGGTGCGTTGCAGCCCGCCTATTGCCGCTTCAATCACATGTACCATGGATTGTATTTGCGAAGAACCCAATTGTGATTTTCCAAGAAGCATCGTCAGTGCGTTCCATGGGTACTACCACCATTGGTGTATGCGAATTACAGTCGAAGAACAGCTCTCGTGTTCGTTTCTCGAAAACTTGTGCTTTGCGGATGTGAAGCGTTGTCTTTTGTCTTGTGTGTCTACTCCACAGTATGTGCGCAGTGAACGTGCAATGTGCGCAATACAAAGAAAGGAAGTCCGCGAAAAGTTGACGCATCACTTGTCATGGTGTATACTGCACCACGCACCGCAATATTCACGCTTAAAAACCGTTCACAGCAACAAGCGACAGTGCTGAGCACACTCTTTTAAATCAAAAATTTGGTTTCAATTCAACCGTAGGGCGCATGACACGTGTCGCATACTTCGAAGGCCAAGACCACGTAATAGAAGAAGAACGGAAAGATGGGAGTGAGTGGCTGCAGGGCCAGTGTCAAAAGTCCGGTGGCTGGACCGAAGCGTCTCCTTGACAGGGGCGCCATCGACTCGGCTGCCCAGATTAGGATCCAGAGGCAGATGCGCGGTATTGTCTCGAGAAAATACGTTCGTGGAAAGAAAAGATCCCACAATCCAACTGTTGGACGGTTCGCACCTGCCTTTGGCATGAGTGGATGGTAATGTTGTCTTGGGAATTTGGGTGAGCAGCTCAGCAGGCACTATTTACGTTACAGTGCTGGTACTCAATGCTGTAGCTAGCTGGGGCATACGTGTAGATTGGTCCAAAATCCAGGGGGGGGGGGGGGGGTGGCTGGGGGTTTCGAGGGGGGGGGGGGTCTAGAGCCAGCCCGGGTAAAATGTCCGGGATCGAAATTTTGGAGGAGGGGTTGTCGAAGTGGAAGATTTCGCACCAAAATAGCGCGTAAATCGGTGCTTTTTGGTCCAAAATGTGTCAAAACAACGCCTAAATAGCACTTCTTAAGCGTTTTTGGATCACACTACAATGAAAAAGGACACAAAAACACGCATATTTACCCAATTTTTCAATAATGAGAGAGGATTTCCCGCAACTTATCCAGGATGGCGATGGCCAGTGGGGGGGGGGGGTTCCTCCCGCAAAAAAGCGGGACGACTATAGCCGGGGGGGTGAACCCCTCCTACACCCCCCTGAGCCCACGTATGAGCTAGGGGCAAGCTAGGTTATGGCCTGTCCATGGCTTGGGTAGGGCAACTTGGGTAACTTGGCCGCCATTTGAGAATCCATGGTATTCGCTGATTGCTGACATGGACTTTATGGAGTGAGAAGTTCAGCGGCAAGGCGTCACATCAGATCGGCACTCATGGTCTGGTCGGAGGTTCAACACCCGCCACAGTCACAGGGTTACTAATCCCCTTTGGGCAAAGGAGGAACGCCAGTGGCGTAGCCAGGACCTGATTTCGGGGGGGGGGGGGGGTGGAGTTCAATTTCGGCCAAATACTCACATATTAGGGTTGTACGCTGACGCGTACACCCTGATTTTTGCAACAGGGGAGACCCTGTTGTTTATTATTTTTTTGGACATTGCCCTATTTCGGCCGGGGAAGCTTTAGTCAATCTCCCATCCAATCTGTTTACACGCTTTGCGCTCGTTTGTCTGACTACATTCACCAAAACGTTGGCAATGTGGTCAAACAGTCGATTTCTGTGCTCAAAATAGCGCCGCAGGCAAATATTTTAGAGTAGCGTAACGAACTTTACGCGGATTTTAATGTAAATCAATGCGCTTCAGGCGAAAATTTGGCTCTTTAGTGTCGTTTTCATTACTATTTGCATTGAAATTGAGAAAGATGCACATATTGGCACGTTTTTTTTTTGGAGGTTTGAGACCGAAGTCTCAGGCCAGAGGGGGACCTTAGGTCCTTGGTTACCTCTGCCTACAAGACCGATTGTCTCAATGAGAACAGCGATCAGATGCAACGTTGCAACAGAGTGTACCAAACCAAGTTAAAAAATTTGAGCTTTGGAGAATTTCGGGGGGGGGCTCCCCCCCCCCCCCTCCTCCCTTGGCTACGCCACTGATGAACGCTCTCACTGCTTCGGTCCCAGCAGCTGCGGGGCTTCTGCCCCAGGTGGGTGGCCCACCTTCCCTAGCGGGTGAAGAATGCTGTTGTGATACTGACCCGCTCGGTCCTCGTTGATTGTGTACGGCCTTGTGCTCTGTGGCAGTGTCAAAATCTATTTTTTTTAAGAAGTGCCATTGGTGCGGTGCGAACCGTCCATGGATGGCGACGAGGCACTGGATTCGTCCACAGCTGGAACATTGCTTCACAGATTAGTGGCATGCACAACTTGACTGGTGTGAACTATAGGTAATTTAAAAATCGCACAAAGGCTTGCCTGGCAAATGCTGCAATGCTTCCTCCCTGCAGTCGCTTTGCACCTCTGTTGTCCCATGCTCTTTTTTAGTCGTGGGACTTGCTTGCGTGTTTCCTCTGATCTGAGCTCTCTGCACACACAATGCAAGCCACTGAGCAAGACTAGGCGCGCTGCCGGGTAGATTGGATTGATTGGTCTCTTGATGTTGTGCTCTGTCGTCTAGACACCCAGAGGAAGGTGCCATGCTAAGGCGCATCTGCCGTCATTGACTACTCGATGAGTCATTCGAGAAATGCCAGAGTATTATTACCAGTCAATGGCAATCCGACTGCAATTTTTAAACGGCGTTTCTTGTGCCTAGGGTATTTTTGGCAATTGTTGCAGACCAATTGTAGAAAATACGGTCTAAAAGGCGTTACTTTAGCATTTTGCCATCATATGATCAAACTGAAAAGGAACGCTGTCAACTTAGGAGCTTGAAGAAAGTAGAAAATTTCTTGGGGGGGGGGCGGGGTGGATTGACTCGGGTTCTGATTTCTGGGCGTTGCAGAGTGAACGTGCCTTCTTGCGTGCCTTTACACTTCACTCTTTCTGTTGCGCTTACCTGTTACACTTGTTACCTAGTGCTGTGTTTGCTGTCCCCCACCCACAGGTTTGAAGGCCCTCCACTCTGTTTGGGTTGTAGAACATCGCAATAAGCATGTGTAGACTCGAAACGAACGAACTGCTCCTAAACACGCATTTGGGCCCATTTAGCAAAATAGCCATAATGAAAAACATTTGACTTTGGTAGTCTCATAAACGAAAATACCTACAACAAGTTTGAGTGTAACACCTGTCTGTGGCCTGTGGCACTACCTGTGGCCTGTGGCTGCAAAAAGGTTCCACGAAAGTGTAAGAATTTTGCAATTTATCGCTCAGCTGCATTGGTAACGTTCTATGGCTCAGGTCCACAACCAGGAGTGCACATTCTACGCATTCGCAAAAGGCAAAGAGGAGAAACTGATGATTCCGAAGGTTTATTTTGTGGAACAAATCGATCCCACCAACGAGGAAACCGGTTTAATCGTGATGGAAGACATGTCGGATCGAGGTTTCGTGCAACACTTTTACGACTTCGCGGAACTGCCGCTCCTCAAAGACGTGAGCTTCCACGCGTTTCCATCGCTATTGTGCAGACAGCGGCATTGCCTAGTGGTAAAAAACCGGCCTCTTACTTGCGCGCAAGGTCCTGGGTTCGATTCTTGGTGGCGCCACTAGATCGAGGACTTCCCTTTCCATGGATTTTCTCGTGTCATCGCTGCCCTAGATTACAGATGGCGTTCTTCCGAAAGTCTTCCGCTAATTATACGGCTGTAGATGGGAAGACGTCATTGAGATGGGTAGGCTATATGGGACATTGACAGGCCTCGTAGCGTCGCCCCAAATCCAACAACAACATCGCTATTGTGCATGTGCGTGCTTGCGTTCATTCGTGCTTGCGTGCGTGCGCTCGCGCGTGCGTGCGTGCGTGCAAACGATGGATGTCTAGCTGGCCGCCGCCGTGGCTCGACTGCAGGCGATAGCTCTCAGGGATCGCACACATACATGTAACTGGAGTGGGGGTTGGGGGGGGGGGGTTTCCACCCACCCACTCCGAAGTTTACCCCTCCCCAGCCCCCACCCAACCCTCCCCCCAGAATTTTTCTGAAGTTTTCCAACTTGTCTACAATTATAAAAAGCAGTGTATTTTTCATCTTTTTCAGTGTTTTTTTACCCTAAAACAGCTAAATAACGCTATTTATAGCCTATTTTAACCCATTTTGACCAAAAAGTTCTGCTTTTTGACACTATTTGAGTACACTTTTTAACCCTCTGACACCCCCTCCCCCTTCAAATCTGCTTACCCCCACCCACACCCCCCCCCCCCAGAATTCTCTCCGACCCTCCCCCCCCACTTCAAAAACCCGGTGACATGTATGATCGCACATGGCATCAAAATCCACAGTTGAACCGGACACTTGTGGAATTGACGTCCGGCGCGACGACCGATAAAGTGACGCCCGAAGTGATGGAGCAGATCAAGCATATGACGCTGGGCCGGATGCGGCAGCTGCCCCAGTACTACACCGAAGCGATCATCGCCAAGTTTGAGCAGTCGTCCAAGAGTAACATGTAGGAAGAGACCGACGAGCAAGCCAAAATAGCCAAGGTGAGCTCTACGACTTTGATTCAGGTAGTGTCGGCCCGTTTTGAACCCAAATCGAAAGTTCTGGAAACTTAGTTATACTTCTCCTTGCCTATTAGAACAATGCGAATAATATGCAAATACATTCACACAGATACAATAATTAAATAAAATGAATAGATATAAATAATAAAATAAATCAAAGCCGCGTGAAATCGATTTGATCGTTGTTCGTCGGTGACGATGGATGGCAACGGCGACGACAGACTGGCTGGTATCTTTGATTGGCAGGTTCGAGCTCGCCTTTCGTTGAATTATATGGACTATAATATTTTCGACCCCCTAAAGTTAACGTTTATGACCCTCTAAAAATAATTTCTGACCCTCTAATTTAATACATGCGCCAACTAATAAAACGCACCCCCTAAGTAATCTGTTTACCCCCTATCAAATAGACATTAGCCCCCTAATAAACGCGTCTGGCCCCCTAATTATGTCATATTCCCTTTTTAAATATAAGCGCCCCCTAATAAAATATTTCAAGATATAAAAAATGCATACCGCCCCCTAATATTAACGATGTCACTTCACAACACCACTTTTCCTTTTCGCAGTCAAGGCTGGAAATGGAGAAGCATTACAATGGATCCCAGCACTGCTATCGCCTTTTTCACACAACTTTTCAATTCCAGCTGCGCAATCTGCGGCCGACTCTTCGCTTGGCGTCGTTTGGCGCTTATCGGGGTTTTCAGATCGTTTATATAAATTTTCTGTTTGCCTTGTTTTTTTTCTGTTTTTTTTTCTGTTTTTCTGTTTGTTTCACTGGCCCTCAACACCAACGAGGTCTCCACCACTACCGACAGCTAGCCGCCGACCTCAGCTGGGAGACGCTGGCCGACTGGAGGGCCTGGTCCACCCACTTCCATGTGGGTAGTGCGCCTTTTCGATGAGAGCTGACACACAGCGTCGTGCAGCTGTCCCTCCTTCCTGAAGTTCTTCTTCTGCAAGCAGGTAGCTTGCGTCGGGGCCCGTGTGAGCCTGTTCCCGATACAAAATTCGGCGAAGGACACTCCCATTGGGCAGAAGCACAAGCGTGGCCGTCCCAAGGCCGTCACGATGAATAACTGCCGACACTTGTACTGTGCGCGAGTTTTTTGCTGTAGTGTAAATTGGCTCCATTGATGTGTTATATGTGCTGTTTCCATTTAATTGTGACTGCTGTCACTGAAAAAAGGGTCCATTCGCCAGCAGGAGACCTTGCGCATTTCCTTGCCAAGTCGGTGGATGGGCCCACGCGCAGAGAGCACACAATGGAGGTGCTGCAGCACTACTACGCCACGCTGAAGGAGGAAATGGGAGAGGAGCCGGTGCCTTTCACCCTGGACCAGGTCGTCGAAAACTACAGGTTCGGTTGTGTTGCGTCCATCGCTGGGGCAGCGCTTCAACAGTCGCTTCACTATAGCTCGAAAGACTGTGAAGAACTTAGCAGTTATGTCGAGTGTGTCCTACTTCACATGACGACATACCGTATTATAACCGAACCGAACCATACCGCGTCAGACCAAGCATAGGTACATGAATGTTGGTGAATTGTACTGAAATCTTACGACAACAAATGGCAAACCATTGGCTACCTTCCTTCCAAATATTGGTCGAAAGGACCTGTCACAGCTCAAATTATTCGCCAACAAAATTGGACATGTTTAAAAAAAACCTGTATATACCGTAAACCCTATAATTAGCCCCCCCCTATAATTAGCCCCCCCTATAATTACACCCCCTCCCTAAATGGTACCATTCGTCTGAAAGGCACATGTTTCCATGTTTGGGTGTATGTACATGGTCGCGTATGTGTTTGTATGTACACGTACATATGTGCATGTGAGACTGTGTGAGATGTGTTAGAGTGTACCAACGTGTGTGCACAGCGCCTTTTTCCCTTAAAAATCGCCTCCACGCGCCTTTTTCCCCACACATCTTCCCACTCATCGACACTTCCAGTTTATAAGCCCCCCTATAATTAGCCCCCCCCCTATAATTATACACCCTCCTAGAGCTCGAACGAAAAAAATTGGCCTCCGGGGGGGTAATTATAGGGTTTACGGTACCTACATTAGCGTTTGCATTGCTGTTCCATGCTTTCGGCTGTGCTTGCAGGCGAGTCTTCAAGCTGGACGTGCTCAGTTGGGCGACGGGGGCGCCCCTGGCCGTTCTGTCTGACGCCACCTTTGCAAAGGCCGCAAGCAAAGAGCGTGCCAAGGAGAGCGTCCTCAAAAACGCAGTCTGCTTGTGGCGGGAACTCATCGAGCTCGCAGACGAAGGCAGCCTGCCCTGGAACTAGAATGCGGTGGGAAACACGCCGTTCCATCTATATCAATGGAATCGCGATTTGTTTGTTTATCAATTGTTTATTGAGTGAAAAAAAACTTGTGTTGCGTTGTCGCAAGAGGACTCAGCCCCTTCTACAACCACACGCTTCCCTTCCTTCAAACCCAAGGCTGAAACATGAATACGCACCGGTACGTACCTACTTTCACGCATCATCTACTGTATGTGATTGACTTGTAAGCAGAGTCCATGTAAACAACGCAGGCGACGGTTAAAATAAAAAAAGTTAAGAAAGTTCCATCTCTGTGTGGACTGTCTGTCCGTAACTGGCGCTGACAAAACTGCATCAGCCGCTTCAACAAGGCCTGAGTAGCCCAACGTTTTGCATTGTGTCTCCTTTACCGTTCGCGTAGTTTTACGATTCGCGGTACACTTCCTTGTACAAGACACAATCGTACACTGTGAACAGAAATGTCTGTGGGCAGAGAGAATCGGTACGCCAAGTGGCACACTCTCCCACATTAGCTTTTGTGAATTCGCGTTTGCAGTCGGCGCCGACGGCACTTGCCAGAAGAAAAGAAAGAAGATGGGTAGATTGACGAGAAAGTGGCCGTAAATCGCGCTGCGTCGCGTCAAATGCGCCGAAATCGCATTGCGCGGCGCATTGACGACGGCTGTTTGCGCCATTGTTGCTCTGCTGAGATGACGGACAAAGAATGCGGAACTTGTTCACGCGCTCGGGGGAGGAGGTAGAGGGGGGGGGGGGCGCCGCGCCGTCGCCCGAGCAGAACAAAACAACTCCGGTAGTTGTTTGTCTCTCCAAAGTGCGTTTCTCCGACGGAGGCGGGGGCGCCGCCGAAAATATCGCGCGCGCGTCCTTGGCAATTGCACAGCGCCGCCATAAAAGCGGCGGCAGCGGCCCCACTCACCAACAGTCGTATTCTCGCTTTCATCTCTGCTGTCCTCTCCTCGCATTGCGATTCTTCGCTCTTCAGCGCGTCTACGATGTGAGTTGCTCTTGTTGTTGAAACGGCTGGGGCGGCTGCAGCCGCTTCTTTGTCCTCGCCCAGTCTCGGCCTTGCGGGATGGCTTGGGGGGGGGGGGGGTCATCCGCGCCCGTTGTCCCTCGGGTGGACCTTCATCAGGGCCGAAGTCGGGTGCGCGGGCGGTCAAGGGGCGAGCAGGGCGAGGAGTCGGTCGCAGCTGTGGAGTTGCCATTCCGACACGCCAGGGTGCCGGGGCCCGGATAGCTTGCCATTTTGCTACCTGGGTCAACCAACGTCAGCACTTTATCGACGATGCCCGAGGGCGCTGCGGGGCCGTTGCCGGCCTCGGAACACACTCACAGGTTTTACAGGGATGGGCCTGACCCCACACCCAACCCTCCTCCTTTCTCATCCTGGGCTTAGGACCGGGCAATTGCGGAGTTGATGATGTGAGTCACCTGCCGGATCGTTTCTGCCGTAGACCCTGTGTGCCGATACAAACGATCCAAAGTACAGTGTGCGCGTTGCATGTGCGTACACGGAATGACCTGCTGGCGCCGACTGACTATATACAGTAGTCTGTGCGTAAAGCTATGGAGAGACGTGCAGGGTGATACCGTAGCGCATCGAATGTCCAACTGGTTCATTGTGGCAGCAGAAAGGCTGCAAGCAACGGCCATGCATGTTCAGAAGGAATAGAAGGAATGAAGGGCGCGGCTCAGAAGCAGGCGGCGTTGTTGACTAGCGGAATGACACCCAGGTGCACGTACTGCGGCGGCATCTGAACTCTGAAATCAAAGGAGAAAGAGAGAGAGAGATCAACTGACTAGATCCAAGTAGAGTAGTCATCTGATCGCGCTAAAGGTAGATCAACGCGCAATGACGGAATCCAACGTTTGCTAATCTCTTGTCTGCTTCAATGAGTCTGCCTTCGTTCATCTGGAAGAGAATCGCATAGCCTCCTTGCTGAACCGTTCTCACCGCTCGAACGTTGCGACAAGACACTCTAGTGCCAACTGCCTTGGACGAAAATCGAGTTATACACACAGTTACCGTAAATCCTCCAATACAGCCCCCCCTCCAATAGTGCCCCCCCCTCCAATAGTGCCCCCGGGTACGGCAAGGTTGAAATAATAGAGCCCCCCCCTCCAATAGTGCCCCCGGGGGTAAGGGGTATGTTGTGCCATGTGCCTTTTATGGGCAAAAATATAGTGGTAGGTACATTTATATCGTGTATACACACTACTACTAACCAATAATAGTACGTTTCAGCAACTATTAGCGGTAAATCAACCATTAAATGTGGCAAAAGTGATCAAAATCACCGAAAAATCGGCAATTTTGACAGCAAAACTAGCATTACCATTCAAAATTTTTAGGTTGAAATAATAGAAGCCCCCCCTCCAATAGTGCCCCCCCCTCCAATAGTGCCCCCGGGTAAGGAGAGGTTGAAAAAATAGTGCCCCGGGGGCACTATTGGAGGATTTACGGTATGTACCTGCGCCTTTGTTGTTGGATTAGGGGTAACGCTAGAAGGCCGTCAATGGCCCATATAGGCATTAGGGATGAGCATGGGCCTGAAGATCTCGGCCCAGCCCGGCCCACCAGATAGTCCGGCCCATCCCGGCCCAGCCCACGCGTCAAAAACCAGGCCCAGGCCCGGCCCGGCCCATCCAACTGCTCAAATTCCAGGCCCGGCCCGGCCCGGCCCATCCCAAGAAATAAGTACAGTGGTGCACTAAAATAAGTTGTACATGTACGTACGCCAGTTCGCGTTTTTTCACTACACATACACAGAGAATGGCGCTTCTGGCTTTACAGCTTCCAACCATTTTTTGGCCTCAAGATTGACCGTGTTTGTCAATTGAAGTTGGCCGCTCACAAAGGGTTTGTTGAGAAAAAAAAGGCGCTGCCCATGTCTGATGTATTATCTATCGTCGCCAAGCCAGTGATGTAGAGGCGGCGCCTGGAGGGCGCCGAGCTGGCAGTCGTCACGAGCGCCTTGCTTGCGATGGACGTGAGGCTGGGCTAGCGCCAGATGCTCATGCCTTTTAGTACTACGTCGTCGTCGTCGCTTCACGTCTGTTGTCTGCTCGTCTGTGCCTCACGGTCTAAGGGCCGTGACGACAACGAAAACGGCAACGGCGACGACGACGGCAACGTCGCGACCAACGCGCTAGATTAACAGTGAGACGACGCCGTCACGACGAACTTTTAGGCGCACTCGCGTCCTTAATGCCTCCTTTCTGCTGAATAGTCGCCGTTACTTACAATATGCATAACATACAATGTAGATTCCTATGTTTCAGCCAGGAACGTCCGGCCCGGCCCGGCCCGGCCCACACCCCCAAAACGCAGGCCCGGCCCGGCCCGGCCCACAGGATGGGCCTGGGATTCCGGCCCAGCCCGGCCCATGGGCCGGGCTGGGCCGGGCCGGGCCGGGCCGGCCCAGCCCATGCTCATCCCTAATAGGCATACCCATTACCGTCTAGAGTCTTCCCGTCTAGATCCGCATAATTAGCCAAAGCCATTCGGAAGACGAACACCATCTGTAATCTAGGGCGGCGACAGTACGAGAAAATCT
This sequence comes from Paralinhomoeus sp. GSCO2_6, assembly GCA_030248085.1. Lineage (NCBI taxonomy): Eukaryota > Metazoa > Nematoda > Chromadorea > Monhysterida > Linhomoeidae > Paralinhomoeus > Paralinhomoeus sp. GSCO2_6. The sequence continues at coordinate 48,654 of JASAMY010000639.1, read as the reverse complement.
TGTGTTCATTTGAGTGAGGGGGCGTTCGTTTGTTCACCCCACACTAGGGGGCGGGGGCGGGGCGACCATTGGATCGGGGAGAGCGTTCTTTAGGTGAGTTTTGGTAACAGCCTTCTCAACAGCGCACCAACGTATTCTTGTAATCTCTGTGCGGAAAATGGTGTCCCATTGCAAGCGGATTTCTTCAATTCATCCGGCGCACGTCAGGCCAGAGGCTATATGATAGGTGTTCATTCGGCGAGCTCGTCTTGGAGCTGTGCCAGCGCCGCCCTCTGACTGCGCGACCTACAGAAGGGACAGCGGCCGTCCTGCAGCACCGCCAGCTCCAAGTCGTCCGTTTGGAACAGCTGAAGCCCCACCACGCACGAGTGTACAGGTCATACCGTAAGCTCTCTAACTAGCGTATATGCTCGCCTCTGTGTACCCATGCCCATGTACCGCATAGCTGCAACTGGGCTTGGGGGCACTATTTTTCCAACACCCCCAGACCCCCAGAATTTCCCAAGGGATTTTTACCTGTCCAAACGACAACAGTGACAAAATGTTGGTGTTATTAGTGCTTTTCAGTGTTAGGTATACCTATGACCGTAAAACAGCTAAATAACACTATTTGGAGCGTTGTTTACCCATTTTGACCAAACAGTACCCAAACACTTTTGCTCCAGCTACCCTCCCCCAGAAGAGTGCCATTTATCCCGTCCCCTCTCTGCCAGACCCGGTTGCAGGTATGTAGGTAGGTATATCTGTACGCGATAGTATACCGTAAATCCTCCAATACAACCCCCCCTCCAATAGTGCCCCCCCTCCAATGGTGCCCCTGGGTACGGCAAGGTTGAAATAATAGAGCCCCCCCCCCCTCCAATAGTGCCCCCGGGGGTAAGGGGTATGTCGTGCCATGTGCCTTTTATGGGCAAAAATATAGTGGTAGGTACATTTATATCGTGTATACACACTATTACTAACCAATAATAGTACGTTTCAGCAACTATTAGCGGTAAATCAACCATTAAATGTGGCAAAAGTGATCAAAATCACCGAAAAATCGGCAATTTTGACAGCGAAACTAGCATTACCATTCAAAATTTTTAGGTTGAAATAATAGAAGCCCCCCTCCAATAGTGCCCCCCCCTCCAATAGTGCCCCGGGTAAGGAGAGGTTGAAAAAATAGTGCCCCGGGGGCACTATTGAAGGATTTACGGTAGGGTGTTTTTTTTTAAATTATCACATTTCTTTTTTGAATAACTTTTGTTTCTTTTGTCGGATTGTTATCAAATTTGGAACACTTATACTCAAGACTTTAGGATTTTGTCTGAAAAAGAATCGTCGAATTCGGTGTAGGATTCCGAGAGTTATGGCGCTCCGAATCAAATGTCTCGTTTTTTGGCAGATCTTACGAACGAAATCGGTCGTATCGTAACTGATCAGTACTGTATGCAAAATTTCAAACGCAAAACTTTGCTTTGCTTTGCGCGGGCTCGTCTAATATGGTCGGCGTACAGAATTCTCTAGTGCTGCTCGACTGAAACCTCCCCTCTCCATCCGCCCTCCCCCCACTCCATTACCCACCCAACGGCCCTCTTCTGGGCCACCTCAACAGGGTTCAAGTCTTACTCTGCGCCTCCACGTGGTGATGCCTGGACGGGCAACGTCTCTTTTATGAGGCGACAAAGCGGGGGGAGCACTGCTAGCATGATTTTCAAACATCAGCCCAACACAGCACCAACACCAGCCCAGCAATGGTGTTTTTGTTCTCAAAAGAGACATCTGATTTGGAGCGCCATAACTCTCGGAATTCTCAACCGAATTCGACGATTCTTTTTTCAGACAAAATCCTAAAGTCTTGGGTATATGTGTTCCAAATTTGATTACAATCCGGCAGAGGAAACAAAAGTTATTCAAGAAAGAAATGTGATAATTAAAAAACATCCTATAATATGTGTGTACGTGTGTACGTACAATACAGTTGAACAGAGCCGACGGCACGAAGCAGACAATTCGCTTTTGGGGGGGCTCAAGCTAATAAGAGGGTGTACGGTTGCATACCCTGTTGCAGGAGTCGCATTTGGACACGGAGACCAAGTCGGCCATGAGATTGCGGTAGTAGCGCGTGACCAGGGGCGGCGGCCAGCGACACACCAGCACCTGGGTCTTGGGCAACGAGAGCAGCGCTGGACGACCCAGCTTCACGGGGCCGCCGATTGCGGTAGACGGCCTCTTCGCCTCCGCTGTGGCCGCAGAAGCCGTCTGCAAAAGCGACTGACGCCAACACTACGACGGAAATGTTGTTGTTGGATTACTGTTGTTGTTGGATTACTGTTGTTGTTGTTAGGAGGCCGTCAATGGCCTACCTATGTAGCATACAATCGCCATGACGCCTTCCCGTCTAGAGCCGCATAATTAGCCAAAGACATTCGGAGGAACGCCATCTGTAATCTGGGGCAGCGACGGTACGAGAAAATCCATCGAAAAGGCGGTCCTCGATCTAGTGGGTCCATCAAGAATCGAACCCAGAACCGTGCCAGCGCAAGAGGTCGATTCTCTACCACTAGGCCATACGCTGCCCCTACGGCAGAAATGGCCAGCAAAAGCGCTGCTGGCCCACCCCGGGCTTGGTCTGCTGCTGGACCGCCTTGGCGAAGGGGTCGGCGTCCGACTCGAGAGGCGGCTCGGCGTTGATCAGCTCCAGCGCCTCGTGCTCCCCGATGCCTGGCTCGGGCACAAATTCCACCACGGGCAGTACGTCTGGGCACCGACGGGAGCGTGGTTTGATGAGGGACCAGGCACGCTGCAGCCGCTGCAGCGCACCGACCGAACGAGACGAAGGCAAAGTTGAAGGGCGCCCGGCAGTGGACGCAGGCGTTCGTGCTCGTCTGACTCAGCATCGGGTTCGAGCCCGAGCAACGGTAGCACATGGGCAGCAGGTCCTCGTTGTCGTGGAACGGCTTTGCGCGAATCTTAATGAGGAAAATTGGGAAAATAAACCAAAAAAATGCAAAAAATCACCTTGAGCGCCCCCAGTTCGATGAGCTGCTGGAACCTGGCTGGCGCCTTGAGGTGCTGCAGCTTCTCGTACGCGTGGCGCGCCAGCTTGAAGCAGCCCAACTGTTGGCCTTGCTTGGCGAGCGTGTACAGTATTCCTCTGAGAATGCGCGATTACTGTAGAGAGGAAATTCAACGAGGAAATTCAAAACTTACACTTTTGACACTCGCTCGGGAGGCTCGTCGCCCACCTCGTGCAGCAGGAAGCGCGCGATGTTCAGTAGCGCGTCCGCTTGGTAGCTCGTGAACGGTTCGGCCTTAGTCACAGTTAATATTTAAAAAAATATCAATAAAATTTTAAAAAATTAAAACCTCACCAAAAATCGATGCACCACATGATACGCGTAGTAGACGTCGGCCAGTCTCTGGCTCTGCTCGAACTTCAGAACGAACTTGCTCTCTTCCTCTTTATTGACTGCATTTTTAATTTCTTTTTCGCCGGAATTGCGACAAGAAAAAAACTGCTGGACACTTACGAACAGCTTGGTCGAGGTACTGTGTGCTCAGCATCCAATAGTAATAAGAAGCGTCGTTGAAGCGCGACTCTCTCACCGCGTTCTTGGTCAGCTGCTCCAAGACCCTCATCGCCTCCTTGTCGTGACCGGCCTTGTGATAGGCTAGAAAGAATTGCACACCAAAATGTCACCACTTGAGAATCACGATTCGTAAAGACCAAATACCTACATACAATGCAGATGGTGCCACTACAAATCCTCTTGTCGTGCGCATACGGTATTGCTCCACAGTATGGCACTACCGTAAACACCCAAAATAGTCACCCCTGCAAATGACCCCTTTCCATGATTGGCTTGAGTTTGTTAGCCCCCATGCTTTCTCACAACACTCCCCACATATCATCCCTTCCAGAGTGTAGGGCACCTCTCGATAAATAGGCTATAGCCACCCATTTCCCGCGGCCCAAAGGAAAAAATTACTAGTTCTCCAGTGTCTAATTAGAGGTTCTACGGTATTTTGAGCAAGGGTGAACTCATGCAGAAGTGCACACTATTGAAGTAGCGGACGACAAAATTTCAAAATGCTTCACGGCACCCTTCTGCGCTTCTTCGAAGTGATCGGACTCGGCGAGGAAGCGGGCGTAGGGCAGGTAGACGTCCTCCTTGAACGCGTCCTCGCGCTCCGCGATCGCGAACGCCTAACACATTTTTTTCTTGGCAATTCGAAAGTCTTCGAAAAATCGATAATCTTCCCCAAGACTACAATACGCACGTCCTCCCAGGCGCGCGCGCCCACGTGCATGTGCACGAGGGCGCGGACGTCGCCCAGGGCGCGGTAGACCTCGGCGGCCAGCTGGAACTCCTTGGCCGTGACGAAGTAGCGCGCGACGTCGCGCAGGGCGGGCGCGTCGCGGCCGGCGTCGAGGCGGCGCGCCAGCGCCGCCAGCATGTCCGTCCAGCCGTTGTCGGCCATGAGGCGGACGGCGCGCTCGAAGTCGCCCGCGTTCGCGTACATCTCGGCCGCGACGCGCGGCTCGTTGCTGTGGAACGCCCACTCGGCCTTCTTGCGCAGCAGCGACTGCTGCGTCTCCGCCGAGGACGAGGACAGCAGCTCCTGGGACGCACCACCTACGTCGACTGCTGGCTGACTAGTGTTTAGTAGCAGTCAAACGCCATATGGTATATGGAACGAGTAGATTGATTGAACAGACGGGAATACCGTAAACCCTATAATTAGCCCCCCCATAATTAGCCCCCCCTATAATAATACACCCTCCCAAGACCACATTGAGTTAATAAGCGCCCCCCCCCCTATAATTACACTCCCTCCCTAAATGGACCATCGTCTAAAACGCACATGTTTCCATGTCTGGGTGTATGTATGGTCGCGTATGTGTATGTATGTACACGTATGTGCATGTGAGACTGTGTGAGAGTGTGTTAGAGTGTACCAACGTGTGTGCACAGCGCCTTTTTCCCTTTAAAAACGCCTCCACGCTCCTTTTGGCCCACACATCTTCCCCCTCATCGAAACTTCCAGTTTATAAGCCCCCCCCATAATTCGCCCCCCCCCCTATAATTATAGACCCTCCTAGAGCTCGAACGAAAAAATTAGCCCCCGGGGGGCTAATTATAGGGTTTACGGTATATGCTTCCCAACTCCTACGATTGCCTGCCCTGGCACGAGCACCCACCTCACAGACCTCACGCAACCAAAACTCTGAACGACACCACTGTTTCTGCTCCCTGCAGCGTTGTGTACGGATTCAGTTGACCCACACTTCCTGAGACATATCTTGAACCAATTGACTCGCATCAAATTGCCACGCTTCCATGTAAGGTGGATGGCTATTCAGTTGTGTACCTGAGCTTGGTCGAACATGCGCAAGTCGCTGAACATGTCGAGCGCCTTCTGCTCGTGTCCGGCGCGCTGGAAGAGCTGCGCCGCCTCGCGGAAGCTGCCCTGGTAGGCGAGCTGCGCGGCCACGAACAGCTCCTTGGTCGTCTCGTTGCGCTTGATCTGGTCCTAGGTAAGTGCTCCTCCAATTCAAGCCCACTCCCTTGCTGGAACAGCAGCAGACATACTATACCTCGATGTCTCTGATGAGGTCGAGAAAGCGAAAGTTGCGCACGCGATGGAAGGCCTTCTTGGCGACGGAGAGCTCGAGCTGCTCCAGCGCCTCGAACGCGAGGATCTCCCAGTCCGACTCGGTGGCGCCCAGGGACGCGAGCGCGTACGCCTCCCTAGACTCGACTGGTCGTTGCGAATTTGTCAGTTACCTACCTAATATCGGAGCTGTAACTTAATGCACAGTGTAGGCTTTGTTTTTTTTGTGAGGGGCATAAATACGTCCTCACTGGTATATGCCCCCTTCCGGCATAACAGACCCGACTCTGAGGAAGCGGTGGCCGAAAACGATCGGGTGAAAGGAAAAACGCACCGGAATAGTCCACGCTCCATGTACTGGTAGAGTTGGTTGGAGAGCGGCACCTCGATGGAGGACATGGCGTACATGTGCAGGCAGAAGACGCGCTTCGACGAGAAGCCCACCACGAAGCCCTGCGCGCGCGCACGGAGTCTTTCATAAAGCCCCGACCACCATACCCAACTCTGTGGGGGGGGGGGGGAGACTCAAAACTCAAACCCCCAGATATTCTTTGAAGTCTTCTCAACCCTCTCGACACTTGGACAAAAAGCGCGTACTTGCGTCCAGCTAAAGATTTGTTTACCAAAACACCAGAAGACAGCGCAATTGAGGCCCTTTCCCTGGTTGGTGACTCTGTTGAGGGAACAAACGGATTGTCAAGAACTGATTTGTACATTTCATTCGGAAAAAGCCAATTGTCACTCTGATAATAGGCTGTTTAGCCCCTCCTCCCCTGCCACTCGGTTCAAAAACAAAGAAGCTGTCGAATAATTCTGTCTTAAAAACAGGCTAGGATCAACAAGAATGAGTCACGTGACCCACCTGCATTTTCTGCTGGTACGCTGGAAAATCTGCGGCCTTGACGCAGAGAGCGCCGTTGCCCGAGTAGCAGAGCAGCTCCTCGTGGTCAGAGTTCCACGCGACGCTGTTTGTGCCCGGCTCCTGCGAGTGCCGTGCGTTCGTGAGTGCGTGCGTGCGTGCGTGCGTGCCGGTGCGTGCGTGCGTGCGTGCCGGTTCGTGCGTGCGTGCCGGTGCGTGCTTGCGTGCTGGTGCGTGCGTGCGTGCCGGTGCGTGCGTGCGTGCCGGTGCGTGCGTGCGTGCCGGTGCGTGCGTGCGTGCGTGCCAGTGCGAGGAGACCTGGAAGAGCAGCTCCCTCGAGAGCGCGTCGTAGACGAGACAGACGCCGTGCTCGTCGACGATGGCGAGCTTGCCGCGTCGCTGGCTGATGTCCAGGCACCGAACTGCCGCCTTGATCTGGAGCATCTCCACCGGGAAGGGGTTGTCGACGAAGATCTTGAGCACCTGTAACCCGGGACGCCAGCCAGCATGGTGTGTTGCAGCACGGATGCGGTGCGGACAAACGGACGCATCAGTGGCGGATATCGAAGTTTTTTTTGGATGGGAGGACGCATTTTGCAGAAGGGGGCTGTTAAAATTCATGAATGCTGGGACCATTTCGGTGGCGGTTGGGGCACATAATCTATTCGTTTGTGAGAATTAATACATAAAAACGAAGCCGCGAGGGAATATTGTATGTGAGATTTTTGGCCGCCCGCCTATGGTTATTTCACTGCGGAAGGATGTACTGTAGGTCTGCTAGGCACGTTTCTTCTCCTCCCCCACCCAAGTTCTCCGATTTCTCGAGAGGCAATGGGTCCACACCTCCACCGCCCCCTTTGGATCCGCCAGTTGGACTCCGGCACGGACCTGTCCGTTCTTGAGGCCGACGAGGATGGCCTCGCGTCCGGCGGGTCCGCCGATCACCTTGATGTAGCGGATCATGGCGTCGAGTAGCCACTCGCGCATCTTCAGGCCGCGCAGGTCGTAGCACTGCAGGCGCTTCTCCTGGGCGCGGCTCGAAATCTCACTCCCAAGAAAAAAAATGCAACCCCCGCGCAGCCACCTGACAAAGAATCAGATTATGCGCGCAGACGACGAGCAGGGAGCAGTCGAAGCTCTGATTGATCCGCTCCTCCAGCCGATACTCCAGGCTGCCGTCCTGCGCCCCGGACGTCTGCCGGTACACGTTCACGCGGTCCGACAATTGAATCTGCGAGGAAATTGCAAAAATGTCTAAAAATAATAATAAAATAATAATAGCACCGCCAGTCTCCGGTGGTAGACGGCCACCTTGCGGACGAGGTCGTGGCACTTGATGCGTACTGCAAGGGAAACGGTTTAGTAAAAGAAAAGCTGCACCAAAATGGCACCTTTGAGATCTCTGGACAGGTCCTGAACGACCACGTCGGTCATGTTCTCGCGAAAGGCGTACCGCTCCTTGTGCAGGCCGTGCACGGTGCTGAACATCAGCTGGTAGGTGGCGAGCGTGCCGTCCTGACAGCCGACCGTCTGGAAAGACGTGCGTGAGAGCAAACGCACGCACGCACGTGCGCACCGGCACGCGCGCACGCACGCGCGCACGCACGCGCGCACGCACGCGCGCACCGGCACGCGCGCACGCACGCGCGCACGCACGCGCTCTCGCACGCGTGCAAGCACGCGGTCTCGCTCGCGCACAGGCACGCTCGCACGCACGCACGCACACACGCACGCACGCACGCACGCACGCGCGCCGCACCCACCCACGCACGCGCGCACGCGAGCCGCACGCACGCACGCACGCACGCACGCACGCACGCACGCACGCACGCACGCCGCACGCACGCACGCCGCACGCACGCACCGGCACGCACGCACGCACGCACGCACGCACGCACGCGCGCACCGGCACGCACGCGCGCACCGGCACGCACGCGGACACTCCCTCTCACCACAAGTTGCGAGCCGGGCTTGTGGGCGACGCAGAGGAGCCAGGAGTCTAGCTGCGCGATGGAGCCCAGGAAGAATCCCTCGCGCGAGTGGAGATTCGCCTCGCGGTTCGAGCCGCCCACGACGAGGAAGTCGCCGCCGGCCGAGTACTCCATGGCGCAGACATCGTAGCCCAGGTCGCGCTCCTTCGCCAGCTGACACACATGAAAACGAGTGCCGCTTCCACGCGCACAGACGGCCAAGACCTCCTCCTTACTGTGAGCCTCTAATCTCACCCAATTGCAAGCAAGCAGTTGCACAGGCCGCACCCATGGGCCACCGCACCTTCCTGTATTAGGCTGGGCAATCTCAAACGTTTCTACAGTTCAACAGCAGACTGGGATCTTTCTTTGAGACTTGAATAGAATCGCTCCTCTCATAGTGTCTGGTCACTGAGGTCACTGAGTTGCTAACCCCTTTGGGCAAAAGGATAAACGCTCTCATTGCCCGGGGCGGCTCTGGGGCTTCGGCCAAAAATCCATGCCAGGTGGACGGTGGGAGAAAAACGCCGTATGTGACACAGTGATAGTCGAGTTTGGTCCCCAATACTGTGAATCTGACATTGTCTACGTCTAGGTACGTCATAAAAAGAATTAAAGAAAGTGTCGTGTCCCCCGGGAAAGTGAGGTTCAAATTCTAGTGTGACGCATTGATGCACGCGGATTTATTGGATTTCTTTTTGGGATATTTTCTTTGGATTCTTTGGATAATATTTTTGGAATTAGTTGACGCCACGCGCGCTCACCACGTTGCCTTCGAGGTCGTAGAAGCTGAGCGTCTGATTCCAGTCGGCGACCGCGACGAACTCCGCGCCCGTCGGCAGCGCGCCGCCGTCGACGCCGCCGTCGGTGGTCGAGGAGGAGGACGGCCGGCGGCCCTGGGCCGCTGCCGTCGCCGGCCCGTTGCCCCCCGGCCCGTCCGCTGCGCGGCCGGGCGCGAACTCGACACGCCAGATCGGCTCGGACGACGGCCGCTCCAGACGCACAACCTCCTCGCCGTCCTGACGAGGGGTAGGAAAGAGGTACACATTGGTGGTGATCGTAAGTCGACCCTTTATGGGCAGCGTATGGCCTAGTGGTTGAGAATCGGCCTCTTGCGCCGACACGGTTCTGGGTTCGATTCTTGATGAATCCACTAGATCGAGGACTTCCTTTTCGATGGATTTTCTCGTGCCCTAGATTACAGGTGGCGTTCTTCCAAATGTCTTTCGCTAATTATGCGACTCTAGACGGGAAGGCGTCATGGGTACGCCAATGGGCCATTGACGGCCTCCTAGCGTCGCCGCAATTCCAACAACACCGACAATAACTTCGACAAGATATTTGCGCCACCCTTCAGTATTGGGCCGGAGAAGGCGAGGCTGACAGAATCAATGCCTGCGCTCCAGACATATTTGCAGAAAAATCTAATAGCGCCGCCGGGCATTATTAGAGGATTCGCTTCATTTTCACCCACCGCCGCCTGTCGGACGGTGACGACGCCGTTGAAAAGGCCGACCGCATAGAAGCGGCCGTCCCTCGACCAGGCGCAGCAGGTGATCCGCGAAGCCGACCGCTGCTTCGCCACGCTCTTCTGGCTTCCCGACCACAAACCTTGCAAAAATTAAATTTTTTTTGTGCGAATTGTGCGAATAAATTCGATGTCGACACGCACCGAACTCGGTCAGGGAGCAGCTGAGCAGCGACAGCGTCGTCGGATTGAAACGGACGCACTGGATGGCGTCGTTGTGCCTGAGCGATTCCACCGTATTGTTTATTTAGAAAAAAATTATTTTATTGGAAAATCATGTAAAAATGTACGTGTATCTCAAGGTGCCCTCGTGTTGCTCCGTCCAGATGATGACGCAGCGGTCGGCTGAGCCGGACGCGAACCGCTCGCCCGTGCACGAGAACGCGACCGCGTAGACCTGGTCTCGATGGCCTAGTGCGGATGGTCACGTAAAGGCCACTTGTAAACCAAAACCTATGATTTAAACTCTTAATATAGCCCCACCCCCCTATGATTTCACCCTCTCCCTAGACCACTTTCAGTTTACTAGCCCCCTATGATTACACCCTCCCTTAAAATCACACCCCTCCCCTCCTCCTTCGGCGCGAATGAAACAATCCCTAAGCCTAAGCACGATGATTGGCCCACAGGGAGGGGGGGGGGAGGCTAATTATAAGGTTTAGGGTACACATATGTCGAGATTGACAGCACACGGTAATTTGAAAGACCCAACCACACCCTAGTGGTTTGGATTCGGCCTCTTGCGCGCACGATGCTGAGTTCGATTCTTGATGGAAACCCCCTAGAGTGGACGTCCCTGTCAATGGACTCTCTCACGATGACCTACGTAGATTTGCAGCTGGCGTTGGTCCGTAAGACAGCGACGTCATGGAGACGAATAAAATAAAACACAAAAATGAAAACCAAAATACCTACGCAGTTGCACAGACAAAGACAGCCGATCACTCCGCACTCACCCTTGAGCGATTGGAGCAGCGTGCCATCGGTGCCGTCGTAGACGAGCACCTTGGTGTCGGCGGCCACGAGCAGCTCGCTGCCGTCCGGCTTGTACGCCACGTCCCACACTCTGAGGAGAATCTCATTTAAAATAAAACTAAAAAAAAATAGTAATTCGAAAAAAGAAGTGGTTTGCCATACGCGTGCTCGGTGCCGTCGTCGTCCTGAACGCGATCGATCCAAGACAGTACGGGACGCATCGATTCCGTTTTGATTTTCGTATTCCGCTCTGTTCCTTTCCGGAAAGCGGCAACGCACACGGCGTATGTGCGCAGCACTATAGGCGGCCGTGCCGTTGCCGTGACAACCGCAATGCGAACAAATGCAATGGCGACAAGACAAGGGCGCAATGCCGAAGCGGCCCCCTACGGCCAAGCACACTCGGCAAATGTGCACAATTAGGCAGGAATCAGTGAAGTGAATGCAGCAGGGAAAGGCGGTCAATTTTCCACTATTTTTTCTTTCGATCGCGTCAGCGCAGCGAGTTGATGTACGGACGGAAAAATTCACAATGATATGTCTGACCGTTTGTCCGTTTGTCCGCGACCTCCCGGTCTTCCATGGCTAGGGCTAATTTTTTTTTGCGCGTATGTATGTACCTATTTTGTGAATGTGATTCTTCGGCATACTGTACTTCGAACAGGTATACTGTACTTCGTGCGCGTACACAAGCGTAGCTAATAGTAAACTGTTGCGTGTGTGTGGAGTGTCCTTAACGGAATGTAAAAGGGTAATAAAAAGCGTTTCCACAGCAGAATTACGCGGATGCTTTATTTATACCTATACACTACACAATTTAATAGGGTCAATCCATGGGCTGCAGCTGCTGTGGACCATTCTGAAAACGCGCCCGCCAAAGGGGAAGCTAGTGGAAGATCTTGTGTCAAACAGACGTCTACTGCTTCACGCATCATCAAACGCTTCGATCGTGCTGTGTGCACGTGTGCGTAGTTCAGTGCAAGTTGCGTTACCTTGCAGCTGCCTTCTTTCGGTCACAGTGCCCACATGGTACCTTCCACAGATAAATATGTACCAAACAGCACACACGCAACACAGAAAGCGAATTCGCTGCTACCATCTAATACAGTTTGCAGAATCCGTGATTGTGCCTACCAAGCATTTCCACTGATGTCACGCTTTTGTCTCTTCAGCTTTTCGAAAAAGAAAAAGACTGCAGCACAGGAAAATCCGATAATGAAAAGCAGGAGCAGCCCGGATAACTAAATGCAAATAGTTGGTTAATGACGCTCAATGTAGAGACGGTATTGTTGAATCGATGAAGATACCTGTGCTAAATTCAATCTCTGAGTCTTTGTCAGGAGCGTTGTGTCTGGACAGACACTGGCCAACAAATTGCGATAAAGAGCTTCGTATTTTGTCTCAATATTTCGAAATGCCGCCTGAACTGTTTGTCCCGCTTAGCAGGCCTAGAAAGTATGACTTGCAAAGCCGAGAGCAACACTGTTGTAAGCTATATGGGTCTGTTGCCTGTTGGTATTATTACGGTATGGTTTATTAGCGAGTAACATTGCGCGGTCTGTCGCTGTTTGCTGAGTTTTTTTATTCGCGGTACATGAATACATGAGTAGAGTAGTCGTTGTTTTTTGAGACATTTCTGGTGGTGGTATTCGGACAGACGTTCTTGATGTTTTAGGTAGCCATTACTCAACAATTTTGCACAAGGATGGACTATAGATGGGGTGGGAAGCCGCACAGATTATACCACCTGCTGAATGACAGCTGAATTGGAGAGGAGAGCAACGAGCGGGTGGCCCTTTGCGAACAAAAAGCTTCTCCAACGAAAGGGCAAGCCTTCCACGTTCCGCACAACGACGCTGCAGTTTCCTGGAATTGCGACTGATTGCACCATTGATAATTTTAAAGCTCCATTGCAACGCAACACGCGTACATACCTCGTTTTACAAACTCCATGGCGTTCAGGAAGTAAACAGACGTGACCGTCCCTCCCTGGGCGAGCAGTGGCAACAGCTCCGAAGTGTCGACGACCCTCTCGGGATTGCGTCGCAGCGCCCCCCTCAGCGGTGACAGCTCCGTCAATCCATCCGTAGCCGTCCTGATTTGGTCGACGAGGAAATTTGCCGCGTTGTCGCTGACGAACGCAAACTGCCTCGACTCGATCCGCTCCGCAAGGGACGCGATGTCCGTAAAAGGTGGCAGCTCTGAATACCGGTAGCCGGACTGGAATCGCTAGTCAGTTTCAAGTTCAAGTTTGCAAACCAGTTTTTCCATAACCGGGCTGGCCCATTAATCTACATACCATCTGGAGATTTACAGGTCTAGGTATAAATCTGCGATTTCTAGCGAAAACATCCAATGTTTGCCTATTCCAAACCTGTGGGCGGGAGCATGATTCGGACGACGGCGTTGCACTGGAACGTGCCCATGAGGAACGCGGCGATCAGTCCAATTGCCAAAATTAGCGGCCGAACCACCACGGATCGCAGCTCTTTCTTCCTAACTATCTCAGTCCGAGCATTGAGCATGCCACCGTTCCATAACCGCCGAGAGATGCCCTTAGGAGTAGGACCGCCTTCTCCTCGCTCAATGACTGCCCTGGCGCAGTAAATCAGGGCGAGCATCGTGGCAATCATCAAGCCCATCGCGGGATAGGCCGTGATCCCGTCCCGACCGACCAGTCTCAGCGCGGTGGTCAGCAGGTCGTCGCGACCCCTGGCGGACAGCAGGACGAAGCGAGCGTCGAGCAGCAGGTAGAGATAGTCGAACAGCTCCGCCATGCGGCCGCGTTTAAACGAGGCATTCCTGTTGGTCGTGTTGGTGGTATTTCCGGAGTTAACAGTTACATGTGCATGTCGATGCTACAAATGGGAAAGGTATGTTGTAGTACAGTTGCAGCGAGCTGTCGTTACAGCCTACCATATGTGTGTGCAGCACTGCTGACACTTCCAGCTCAGCTCAGTCAGTTTATGATAAAGTTCACCGCAAGATTATTCAAAAAGTTGCCAACAAAGATCTTTTTTGACGCGCAAACGCGACCTGGCGCCGCTATAGGCCCAGGTTCCGGTCATGGTGTCGATCGTGCCGTTTTGCACGAGGGCCAGCGTGCCCGTGGGCTGGAAGCGCTCGGCCGCGCCCAGGGAGCCCCAAGACGCGTGCTGGAGCGGCACTAGTTCATAGGTCACGCCCGCGTGGCTCAGCAGCAAGCCGAGAATCTCATTGTCGAGCCCCGGTAGAGGGCACTGGTGCGTGGGCTCCAGAGTGCGCAGGCCGCAGAAGTTGGTGTACGGCTCGTAAACCTTGGTGCCCACGCGCAAGCGGCCGTCGAAGGAACTCGGCATGGCCCTTTCTTCGGAGCTATACGCATAAATCGATCGGAGAAATCAACTCGTCAAAAAATGTTCAGCGGTGGACCCGGACGCTCAGAAGCTCTGTGTTGTGCCTCGAAAGCGTTGGAGCCAAGCGAAGCACACAAATGCATAGGGTTGGCTGAATCGGGTTTCAAATTCTTGGGTCGCCTGCGCAAATAGTCAAATAGATTCGTGTTGAGAAACGGGATCAAGTCGCGAACGGTGGAATGCGTCAAGCCAACATACATTATAATTACCTACCATCGTAATTCGTAGGGAGCAGCAGGCGTGCGTGCGTGTGTGCGTGCGTGCGTGCGTGCGTGCGTGCGTGCGTGCGTGCGTGCGTGCGTGCGTGCGTGCGTGCGTGCGTGCGTGCGTGCGTGCGTGCGTGCGTGCGTGCGTGCGTGCGTGCGTGCGTGCGTGCGTGCGTGCGTGCGTGCGTGCGTGCGTGCGTGCGTGTGTGTGTGTGTGTGTGTGTGCGTTGACCCAACTGCATATAAAGTACAGTGCAACTAAACTTACACTCCGCTCGACACATACTTTTACGTGCCAACACTTCAGAAACAAAACCTGCGCACCGTAGATGTCTGCAGTTGCATGTTTTGTTGCTTGCGTGTGTGCGATACAGATTAGCATGGGTCGCTCCACTCTGTTGCTTGCGTAATCCCCATTAGGAAAGGCACACAGCACTTCCGCCCAGATTACGTTACCTACAGTAGCTTGCTTATTTAAACCCAAGCTTTGTTGCTTAGGAAATTCTGCGGGCATGCAGAAAACCTGTAGGATGATGTTGCTGCGCAAGAAAACGGTGGCGCGACGTTTCGTTCTTTTTAATTGTAGGCCTTAAAAAGATAAGAAAATTGCAGCTCAGCCGTTGTTGGTCCGATTAATCGCAGGCCTATTCAAAGTGTACTGTGCCGCATTTAAAGTCCATAACTTTTCGGCTCGCTGTTATCAGTGGCGCCAACAACTGCACGACCGCATGGCCACTGATATCATCGGAGCAAGGGCTGAGCGGCTGGCTCGCTTTCGCATTCAGTTCGTTCGTAGGTATTTACCTGCGATACATGCAAAGTACCGAAACTTCACCTTCACACCTCCACTTGCGCGTTTCGCCTCGAAATCCAAGCGAAAAAAAAGAAAAGCATGCGAGTGTGGCTCGTCGCCCTCCTGTGCTCCTTTGCGCAGTTTGCAAGAGCAACTGGTGACCGGTGCTCGCAGTCAAAATGCACTGATTTCCAGTTGCGTTTACGGCTTTTCCGGCTTTCAGCAGACAGCCCAATTTCGCTGGGCGGCAGGACGTTCAACGTCGTGTTCGTCGTCGACAGCCAGCCGTTCGACAACCGGCGCCTGCAGAAGATGCTCGACTTCACGACCGCCCTCGCCGCCAAGTTCACCATCAACGGACAGGCGAAGGTAAGCAGCACCACCACACCACTAATAGACGAACCATTTTTTGGCCCTGGCGGGGGGAACATGCAAGGAACACGAACATCAAAACTCAACTTTTCTAGGGGACGCGCGCCGGGGTGATTTCCGTGCACCGCGACCGCTGCACGACCGAGCTCGACATCAACAGCAATGGCGTCAGCAACGGCAAAGTCAAGAACGCAATCAATGGGATCACTCACAAGTTCGGCACTCCCGAAATCGAAGCGGTAACAGCCGTCCACGGGCACATCGATAGCGTTGTTATTGGATTAGCGCGCAACGCAGTAGGCTGTCAATGGCCCGTAGAGCATTCCCGTCTCCATGACGCCTTCTGTCTAGAGCCGCACAATTAGCCAAAGACATTTGGAAGAACGACATCTACAATCTGCATCCTCAATCTGGTAGTGGATCCATCACGAATCGAGCCCAGAACCGTGCGCGAAAGAGGCCGATTCTCTACCACTGGGCCAGCATACGCTGCCATCGATTGCGTGGGCGAATATCCTTTGCCTCTCTCAGGGCGTCCACTGCGCCATCGACATGCTGGACCGCCTCGACCCCGACTACGTGCAGAGGCCGTCGCGAGACACCGTGCCTTCCATCATCGTCGTGGTCACGCGCAGAGTCGGTCCCAACACCAAGGTCGAGCTCGCAGGCGTTCGGGCCAACCTCCGGGGCTACGGCGTCTTCGCGCTGGGCATTCGTAGGCGACTCGAAACGCTGCTCGCCAAAGGCCAACAGGCTGCGCGGTGTTCAGGACAGTTCAAGAGCTGGGTGAAGGCGCTGACCACTCGCGAGTCTCGCGCGTTCGTCGTCGACGACATCGACGACGTCGGCTCGCAGATCGAGCCCATGGCCGCTGAAATTGGTAAATTGGGCAAATAATGGTAAATAAATTGCAGACTGACGCGAATCTGCAGCAAAAATGGGCCCGGTGCCGAAGCGCTGCGACGCCTCGGAACGCGTGGACGTCGTGTTCGTGGTCGATGAGAGCTCGGCCAGATTCAGACTCTACAAGGACAAAGTGAAGTCGTTCATCGCTGGCTTTGCGGAACGACTGAAGATGGGCACGACAGACAAAAAGGTATTTACTGTATGGCGGCACGTTTGAATCCAGTTGTTCAGCCAACAGTACGTACAAAAGGCACAACACAAGTACGTGGTTGCTGTGGTTGATTTGTGTATTGATCTGGCAGCATCAATTCGGTTTGATTTCAGTCAGATCAGTGTGATGTAAGTGCGTGAGAGGGATTGGACTTGATTTGGGACTGCAGGACAGCCGGTTGGCCCTGATCAAGTACTCGCGCAGTTGCCGTTACGCGATCGACTGGAGCTTCAAGAAAGAGCACCAAGTCAAGGCCGCCATCGAGAACCTGGACTTTCGGGAGATTGGTGGCAGCGTCACCGTGGTAGGGTGTTTCGGTCTCATGATGGGGTTAACGCATGAGAAACAACTTGCACGACGACGCATCGCTCGCTCGCCGCAGGGCATGAAGTGCGGCTACAAGTTGTTCGCCAGCAAGAAGAACCGCCCCACCTTCCCCGACGTCATGGTGTTCATGGGCGACGGCTTCGGCGACGCTCGCGAGATGCGCCGCCTGCAGACGCGGGCCGCGATACGAGGCGTCAAGACCCTCGCCGTCGACTTCTTTGAGAGTGCGCAACGTCGTGCTCTGCGCCAACATTGCAACATCGCATCGCTAATCAAAACTAATATTGTGCATGTCGCGGATTTCATGCGCCTTTTCACGCTCGATTTCTATTTTGCTACACGTGCAACGTTGCAGGTGCGCACAGCCGCAATCTGAAGTACGTTACCGGGGACGCCCGCCGCGTGTACAAGCCCAGCAAGGCGGCGCTCGACCGGATTTTCGACGACCTCTGCACTGACGTTGGTACGTGCGTAAAAGTCGTTTGTGTTCCATCCATTAGCCGCAATTCCCACGTACGGATTCTAATTGCAGATACGCCGCAAGGCTGCTGCTTCAATGGCGGACTGGCGCTGGAGTGCAGCTGTCAGAGCGGCTACGAGGGCGCCTACTGCGAGAAACGTGCGTTCTCCGTCGACGCGTCAAACTTCGTCGAAATACGGTAATGGCGCAAAATTCAAACCGCTGCAGCGCCCAACGGCGCCCCAGCGCCCCCGCCCCACCAGCGCTGCATTCCCAAGCCCGTCGACATCGCGTTCGTCGTCGACGGCTCCGGAAGCATCGGCGCTCCCAACTTCAAAATCGCCATGAAGTTCCTGGGCAAATTCACCGACTCCCTCTACATCGACCCGACTTCCGACAAGGTTCGGATGGGCATTGGCGCCGGGCAAAATTCAAGAGAGTGTGCTGCTGCTGCAGACGAGCAGGGTGGCCATGGTGCAGTTCTCGAGTAGCGCCAGGCTCGAGTTTCTTTTCAATCAGTACAAGACAAAGGCGGCGCTGAAGCAGCGCTTCCTCTCCACCTCCTACATTTCCTCGGGCACCAACGTCGCGTCGGTGAGTGAGCGCACCCTTGCGCACGAACCGCAACTCGATGAAAGGAGCATTGTTACAGCAGCAGTACTGGGTTCTGCTGTTTATAAAGAAATTCCGCTGCACACTGCATTGTGTACGCTGACGCGCACGCTTGAGGGCATGAACCTGGCTCTGTCGCGCGTGTTCGGCGGCAAGGAGGGCTCGAAGGGCGGCAACAAGCGCTTCATGGTCGTCCTCACGGACGGACAGGACAGCACGGACGTCGTGGGCAGTCAGAAGGCGGCGCAACGCATCGGCGTCACCGTGCTGGCGATCGGCATCGGCGACGGCGTCCAACGGAACCGTCTCGTCCAGATCGCGGGCGCCGAGAAGCGCGTGCACAAGGTCCAGGACTTCGACAAGCTCCAGAAGATCATCGGCGCCCTCTGCGAGGACATCGGTACGTTCCGTGCGCCCCTTGTACAACCTCCAACTTTGACAAAGGCGCTAGTACACCTATACAGTTTAAAGTCCGAATGTCAGAGAATGGCCTCTGTCCCGAACGCACGAATTTCATCCTGCAAACGGCTTGCATCCCCAAGACCGCTCGTGGTGGATCAGGCATCACTTTAGGGCATGCGCTGATAATCCGTTAGCTGTACCGCACGTACGTGTACCACACTACCATGCCATGTACCCATCTGTAGAGTGTACCGGTATATGTCGACTTGAAAACTGCAGGCCGGTCGTGCTGTGCCAACGGAGGCGAGGCGAAGAAGTGCAAGTGCCTGTCGCCCTTCAAGCAGCCCTACTGTCTCAAGAAGTAGCCTGCTCAGAATGTGGAAACAAGGCAACAAGAATCAAGATACATACGTACCTATACCTATGCCTACCTTTCTAATGCAAACAGAACTTCATACTCCCTCATGAGTCATTTGTGATAACCAAACTAGGCAGGTATGTCATGTGAAACTGAGCCATTGAGGCGACTGTGACACCCTGTCCTCTGCTATACAAGCAAAATACAACTTCAGGGTCCAACAGAATATGTTCGACCTCAGTCTAGCTCAGCAACAACAATATCGATTGATACTCCACTCCATTGAGCCATTGATGTTCCAATATTTTGGTTATCAAATACACTATTAATGTAACTTTTACTGTCCAACCACTACAGTACTAATAATAGCTACCTAAATCTGAAAACTGAAAAGCTTACGCCAACTGTGTTTGGCACTCTTGGTGAAAGTTCACGCTAGCGCCGTTTGGTGTAGACGATGACATTGCACACACGTGCCCACCCACGCTTGCGCGCAGGCACGTGCCTGAGTTGCCTGAGTGAGAGGTTACGCCCTATTCCACGGTTGCGTCAGCCGGCAGCGGGGCGTTAATCCTAGGGCGTAACAGTTGTGGCCATGAAAATTGCGCTTTGGCACACCTACATACCAATACACCTACGTTGTGCCTTATTCTGTCGCGTACTCGCACGCTTTTAGCGTTTCACAAGCGAAGGGATTAATCGCCTGCCTCGAAAAGGCAATTGCGTGGAAGCTTACTGCTAGAATTGTAGTGCACGGCATCACAGTGTTCTTTTCAAACAGTCACAGCAGTTGGTTGAACATGCATGCAGCGCAGGCTACTAACGTGTTGTATACGTAGCTGAGTCGAACGTTTAGACTATCTGGCGACCTACATAGTTGCTTCAATTTAAATTCAACAGTTTGAAGAAAAATGCATCTAATGAAAATCATGCAGCAGAACACTGTGCGTAAACGCAGAACAAGCATGCTGCTATATAAAAGCTTTCGGTAATGCATTCTAGCATTGAGTGAGCCGACTTCGCTCCGCTCGTCTAATCCGACTAACTTGATAGGACGCTTTCGCCCACCTCCGCTGGGCGTTGCTTCTCTCTCGCTTTTGAGTCGCGTCTCTATTCTCGTTGGCAGTACAGTTATTTTTCCACATTACTTGTGCATTTCGAAGAGTCAGGTAAACAGTGCCAGTGTAAAGCGGCGACAGGCCAAACATGAAACTCCTGGTCCTTCTCGTTGCGTGCGCTGCTCTGCAGACAGCCAGCGGCTGCTTCTTCGGTCGAAAAAAAGAGACAACAAAACTCGAAGAGCCCACTCCACCCGTCGAGCATGTAAGAGCATTAAAACAGTTGAGTAAATTAGATTTACCAGGCCCTATACACGAACCTGAAGGCCGAGTGGGTGACAATTCTGCAATTCTAGGAGCTGACCATTCTGCAAGAGGGCAAGGCGGGTAGGCCCACCAACGAAGCGGCCAACGCCGCCTACGAGGGCACGGTCGCGCTGGTGCGTATTTTTTCGGGTTTTGTCTCAAAATTTTAATTCACACGAGCACAACTGCAGCTGCGCGTCGAAGGCAAGACGCTCGTCTTCGACACGGGCCTGCACCTGCAGCGCGACGGCATTCTGGCGGCGCTCGAGGAGGCGGGCGTCTCGGCCGAGGACGTCACGCACGTCGTCCACAGCCACCACCACTTCGACCACACGGCCAACGCCGGCCTCTTCCAGAACGCCGTCGTCTTCGACGGCGTCACCATGATCAAGGGCCGAGAGTAGGCTATGCCACTCGCATGGTCGCAGCTTTCTCTACACCGGTCTTTTTCTACGTGTTTAGCTTCTACTACAACGCGATCGCCAAGGACAAGCCGGTCGAGCTGGGCGGCGGCCTGAAGCTAATCATGACTCCCGGCCACGCGGGAGGCAAGCAGGACAAGACGCTGATCGTCGCGAAGGCCAAGAGCGGCGAGACGCAGCTGGGCAAGGTGGCCCTCGTTGGCGACCTCATCACTTTCGACGGAGACTTTAACAGCAAGGTACTGCGTGAGATGCACAATGCCTAGAGGTACACCTAACACTGAAGCGAGAGGGGGGAGGGCTGAATGGATGTGAAGCTGCGATCTTTCGAACGCCCAGCACCCGTTCAGGCGGATCCCGAGAACTACGTGAACCAGGACCTGGTCGACAGCCAGCGCAAGGTGATCTGCGACGAGAAGGTCGACTACATCGTGCCGGGACACGCCGGTCTCTTTGCCGTCACCGAAGCCGTGCGGGCCGAGTTCGGCTGCCCGCGCGAGCCCGAGCCCGAGCCAGAGCCCGAGCCCGACCAGGAAGAGGGGGCGGCCCTAAAGAAGCCATTGTTGAGCTTGACCAACCTCCTCACTCGTCAGCGTCCGGTCGTCTGATCAACTGGGAGAACTGTCGAAGATCATGCTGAGGAACTTTGATGATGAGGACAAAGTGCATTTTAGACGCGCTCGACAGTCAGTCAATCGACGCCCCTTGGCGGCTTTTCCAGGTGTACGAAAGAAAAAGTCGCGAATTCTAAAAAAAAAATCACAGCAAGTTAGTTATCAATTGATCGACAATCAAATCTACGTTCACGATGCAAGGGGGGAGCGTATAAGGTGCCGTACTTTTTATGAACTCATCTTGTAGGTAGTAATCGGTTTGCAGCGCTTGCTTACCTATACGTAGAGTTGGGCGCGTTTTTTTCAAACGTATTTTTTCGAAAAAAATACACGTATTTAAAAAAAATACATCGTCGCCTGTAACTTATTTTGAAAAAGTACGGTCGTAGTCGCAATCGTAAGGTCATAGTCGTAAATCGGAGTCGTAAGCCTTATTTCGTTGGCACAAGTCCAACAATATAGAGAAACTGAAAGAGTCCATTGTGATGGCATTCGATAGCTTGGAAAGTGATTTGTGCACAAAAATTTGCAGATCCGTCGTGGCACGCTGCGAAAAGTGCGAAGTGGCCGGCGGCAGTCACTTCGAAAATCAGTGATCTGTTTGGGGTGAAATAAAATTGATTTTGTAAACCAAATGCAATTTCGCTTAGCACACATCTAAGTTTAGGTATTTCAAACATATATTCCAAGTTTCAGCTCGGTGGAAGCACTGTAGCAGTTGTGGCGGCAAAACAAAGAGCGTCCATTATCCGTGGGGTGCATGGCAGATGGAGTGCATGCTAACATATGCGCGCATGCGTGCAGGTGTGTACGCGTATGTCTGTCGGCGCGTGCGCGCGCGCGTGCGTGCGTGCGCGTGCGTGCGTGCGTGCGAGCGTGCGTGCGTGCGTGCGTGCGGGCGTGTGTGCGTGCGTGCGTGTGCTCAATGCATAGTGCTGGCAATCACAGCTCGGAGGTTTACAGTACATGCAGGCAAGTACATTGCCTGACACTTGACAGCTTGGAGTTAATGCCTGCCAAGCTTGGAGCCTGGCCGCATGATCTACAGTCAGTGGCGTAGCCAGAACTTGATTTCGGGGGGGGGGAAGTCCAATCTCGGCCAAATTCTCAATTTTGCAACAGGGGGGACCCTGTCGAATTTTTTCGAGATTGCGCCATTTCGGCTGGGGAAGCTTTAGACACTCTCTCATCCAATCTGTTTACACGCTTTGCGCTCGTTTGTCTGACTATATTCACACCAAAACGTTAGCAATGTTGTCAAAGCGGTCGATTTCCGTGCTCGAAATAGCGCCGCAGCCAAATTTTTTAGAGTAGCATAACGAACTTTCACGGTTTTCAATGCAAAACAATGCGCCGCAGGCGAAAATTTGGCTCTTTAGTGTCGTTTTCATCATTATTTGCATTGAAATTGAGAAAAATGCCCATATCGGCACTTTGCAACAGAGGGTACCAAGTTAAAAAATTTTAGCTTCGGAGAATTTCGGGGGGGGAAGCTTCCCCCCTTCCCCCCCCCCTTGGCTACGCCACTGTCTACAGTGATCGCCACAAAAGTCGCTCAATGCTACATGTAGCAAAGCCAAGCAGCTGCTCTAGTCTTCTGAAAGGCTTTCCGCAAGTACCCAGGAGGCCTAGAAAGGGATTGGTGGAAAGCGAAGAGCAAAATGGGAATTTCCCCATCGCGCACGCTTATATTTAAATACCAAATACCAAACCGAATACCAACAATATCGAAATTATCAGATGCGGTATATACCGTACCGAAAAATAGCGACCATTCCCAATTTCGGTATAACCGATACCGAAAATTCCGAACATTTGGTCGGTTTGCAGCTCTAGTATCAGTGCCACTATTTCCGCGATTTCATGTTCGGTATTCGCTAGTGAAGCGGTACCGGCTATACAACTCTCAATTCTCCATCTCTTCTTCCGGTAGATTTCAAAAGGAAGGGCGTACTCGCGTTCACGCATGCGTCGCATATCTCGAAGCCGACATCTCTGCGCCTTTTTAACAAAAAAAATACAATCTAGCACTCAAGAAAAACAAGCTAGACTGATCAGGAGCTGTCTTGAGCTTGAGTCTTAAAACTGGGCAGATAGATGCTACTCTAGACTCAATTTGCTCGACTGTGCATATACGGCTAGACAAGCCCGTGCTCGTGTCTTCAAGACTCAAGCAAGTACAAGGCTATATGTATTTTCGACTGTGCATACGCGCCCAGTAGTGGACGAGCAACAGCTGCAAAGTGGCTCCGATAAAGCAAGCGGTTCAGGGTGACGCGGACACAAGCGAAGGACAAATAATGACAGCAACTGCATAATAGTACATACATTGTCCGGAAAAGCTATGCTTCACTCGCTATACCGAAGCGCGTCACAGTCAGCAGCAAGCGCTTCGCGTTACGAATAACCTCTACACGAACGTACACGGCAGCGTGGTGGATGGAAAGGCGACGACAACGCAGCGGGTGGAGGAGCTAGGAGCAGGCGACGTGGCTGCGCAGGGCGGGCGAGGGAACAAAGCACTTACTCTTGCGTGGACGCGACAGAACGAGCCGCGCCTTATCGGCCCCGCGTCGCAGGCACAGCGTGAACATCCGCTGCTCGGGATGCTGAAGAATGCCAGTTCCACACTGACTGTCGTCTCTTGTGCCAGGGTGCGTGCGTGCGACCTCCCCCACCCCCCCCCCCAACCTACAACCTGGAAAAATAGTTTTCACAGCGCATGTTGACGATTTTGCCGCTTTGCTCTTCCAGCGGACGAAAACAACCCTCCCGCAGAAATACGGACACTGCAACCCGTTTTTTATTTGATTTTTGATATCGAGCATTGGCGTCAAAACAACATTCATCTCAAAGACGACCTCAGTTAGAGGGCGGCTAAAGGCCAAAACACGCGCCATCGTCTCGGACCGTCCTGGACCGTCCCATCCCGTGCCGTGCTGTCGCGCAGCGCGGACGCGCCTATTAAATGCACGGGTACGATTTTCTGCCGGCCAAATTCAAGCCAGCTGAATTTGGCCGGCAGAAAATCGATACCGTGCATTTGATAGGCCCGTCCGCGCGACGGGACGGCACGGCACGGGACGGGATGGTCCGGGACGGAGGCGTTTTGGCCGTAAGCGAACCTTTCGGATGGCGTCGACGACGCCCCTGAGCAGCGAGTAGACCTTGGTCAGCTCGACCACTGGACGACCGCCGCGGTCACGCTCGACGTCTTCGAACGTGTCGTAGGCCAGCTCCTTGAGCACGCCCTTCTCGTGGTAGCCAGTCAGCAGCGCCTTCTTCTGCCCGAAGTACAGATTCGGCCACTTGCCGCCTGCGCTCTCAACAAGCCCGTTTCAAAAAGCACTTCATTTGAATTTGTCGACTTTCATTCGAAATTTCTGTTCTTCTGCACAGATTGGACGGAGGTGCACTTCCTGGAATTCTTTAGCACCGGTCGGTAACAGACGGATGGACGGACGGACGGACGAACAGACCATTACGAAATTTTCCGTCCGTTTATGAACTCGCCGCGCTGACGCGCGGCGAAGAAACGGCGCGTGCCTGCATGCGCGATCGGAGATTTACCAATTCCTTGTAGTGACTTGTACTTGATCGGAGCGCTCGTCACGTCCAACGCGTCGTATCTGCCTCGGCTGCCCAAATCGTAATAAGCCCATTTGCTGAAAGGGAGCTGCTTCTGTCGGTCGCTGTCGTCGTCCTTCTGCTTCTGCAGGGCACCGCCGGTCGGGTCTTCTGAACAAATCGTTCTGTGCGCGTACGCGCTCACGTTGCAGCAACTACTGGTTGGGGGGGGGGGGGGGGGGTGTAGGGTAGAGATGAGATTGGGCCGCCAAAAATGGGCCCGGCCAAAGTACAGAGCACCATTTGCTAAATTTTATTGAACCTGTACATTGTGTAGATGTCATACATACATACAGGGTGTGTATGCACCCCCCTAGGGAAATACTGGTTAGACGGATTTAGCTGAAATTCAACATAGATGTAGGCCAAACAAAAATACATGACCCTTTAAATTTCATGCAAAACGAACAACCGAGCGTCGAGATATGAGCAATCATCCGAGGTGCAGTGACAAATCTGCCAGTAAGCTTGCGGCAGCCCGATCTTTGGAGATTTCGACTTGCTATCACCACTTCACCCGTTTCTTGGCGAATCAGCAGTGGTCGGCCGACGTCAGATCGGTCAGTGATGGCCAAGTCATGCAGCTCTCTGTTTCAGTGCTGGGTGACCCATCGTTCCGATCGCTTCAGCTTCTGAGCCACTTATTTTCTGGTGATGAACTGTGCACCTGCGTCGCGTGCCATATGGAAAGTGACTGCAGCCGCTTTGTCGACGAGACGCACTTATTCAGTGTCGTTGACCTTTCGTAAGCGTGACATGGTCCTCGACACTCGCTTAAAACAGTTTTTTACAATTCAAAAAGAAATTGTCGCCACATGCAGTAGTGTTTTTTTTTCACTGTACCTTTGGATGATTGCCCATATCTCGACGCTCCGTTGTTCGTTTTGCACGAAATTTAATTTGGTCATTTTTGTTTGGCCTACATCTATACGTTGAATTTCAGCTAAATCCGTCCAACCAGTATTTCCCTGGGGGGGTGCATATAGATACACCCTGTATACCGTAAATCCTCCAATACACCCCCCCAATAGTGCCCCGGGTACGGCAAAAGTTGAAATACCTAATAGAGACCCCCCTCCAATAGTGCCCCAATGGGGTCCGGGGTATCTTGTGGCATGTGCCTTTTATGGGCAAAAATATAGTGGTTGGTACATTTATATCGTGCATACGCACTACTACTAACCAATAATAGTACGTTTCAGCAACTATAACGATAAATCAACCATTAAAAATGATCAAAAGCACCGAAAAATCGGCAATTTTGACAGCGAAACTAGCATTGCCATTCAAAATTTTTAGGTTGAAATAATAGAAGCCCCCCTCCAATAGTGCCCCCTGGTAAGCAGAGGTTGAAAAAATAGTGCCCCGGGGGCACTATTGGAGAACTATTGGAGTTGTACACTGTACTTATTTTCGGGCCGGGCCGGGGATGCAATCTTGAGCAATTGGACGGGCCAGGCCGGGCCGGGCCTGCGTTTTGAGGGTGCGGGCCGGGCCGAGATGTGCAGGCCCGTGCTCATCCCTAATACCTCCATCCGATTCGTGTGTCTCTTCGTCATAGTAGTCCCCATCCAGTTCTTCCGTGTGATACGCGGCTGCATCGACATAGTGCCGCACCAACAGCTTCAGATCCTTCCATTTGCACGACGAGACCTCCAGGTATCTCAAGATCAACTCCACGTAGACGCATAGAAGAAACTCGGCACGGAGGCAGAGAAGCAGGCAGGCACGTGTGTGTACCTGCCCCTCTCCTTTTCGACGGGCACCGCGACGAAGTCCATGAATGACTCGAGCAGGTTCGTGCCTGCCGGTGTCGTATCCCTCTTCCTCCCCCATCCCAAAACATCCCCCCGGATAAACTAGGATATCCCAGACCATCCGGCCGGATGAAGTAGGATAAAATGGGGTATCCTACTTCCTCCCCCCTTATCCCAAAACATCCCCCCTAAAAAATTGTGAACTCTGCCAGACAGTGTGAGCGCCGTGAGCGCAGTGCTTAGCCACCACGAACTTCTGACGTTTGGTCGTAACTTTCTCAACTATTTCTACAGCGAGGCGTCGTGTGCAAACTTATTCTCAATGGCTTCTTACAGCTGTTCAATAGAATTTGCGACTGATCGTAGACGATTCCCTTGATGCCCCAAATGGAGAAGTCAACGAAAGTGACATCCAGTGACCTTGAAGAACAATAAATCAATTTAATCGTTAAATCAATCATTAAATCAAAATTGAGGTGATTTTCGATGTTACACCAAAACGGTTCAGTTCAAGGGCCAAATAAGCTAATAAATATCGTACATCAAAGTTGAACAATTTAATACAAGTGCATAAAATTTCAACAATTATTCAGCTGGATACCCCCCAATGATTCAAGCATTAAGGCACATTCTCTTGCGTCGTCCAGACAATGAGAGCGTCCATCCCTCCTTGCCCAAGGCCAATTCGCCCAAGACGACGCCTGCTACTCAGCTAGTACTCGCTATCGCATGCAACGCTTTTTTTTCTAGCGCCTTCGTCCTAGCCCCTTTGCCTTAGCGCCTTCGTCGTAGCGCCTTAGCGCGCGAAAGATTGAAGGCAAAATGAAATTCAAAAAATCAAAACGATGTTCGTCAATGAAAGTGCAGTGACAACAGCTCCGTTCCTGTGACGATGTCGAAGGCGACTGCAATCGCGCGCAGCCCACAGTCGTTGCTGTTGCGCTGCCGCTGCAGAGGCACAGCGAGCACGTGTGGGTCGCTGGCGCGCGTGGATCCAAACAGCTCCCAGCGCAGTGGTGCGCTAACGACAGCCTTCTGGAGGCTGTCTAAGAGATAGACGCGCTTGCCCAGCAAGCCCACCAGCTTTTACTACAGCTTTGAAATTACCAACCAGTCAAACAGCTCATGCGCCCAACGGAGACAAGCCATGCATGCGGAGAACATCCACAGAGATCGAGATTGCCTGATTGAGATTACAAACCGAACATAGCATAGGGGGAGTTTTTGGGATATGGGGGGAGGATTTGGGATGGCACGTCTTCTACCCCAAGTCCCCCGGGGGGGAGGAACTGGGATAACCCAAAACATCCGGCCGGATGGTTTCGTGGGGGGATGAAGAGGGATGCAACACCGGCCTCTCTTCCAACGACTTGTCCATGACGAGCAGTTGGCCGATCAGCTCGATGTCGACAACGTACTCGAACTTGGCCACTGCACACGAACAGAGTGCATGCACAACAAGCCTTAGAACACACATGTGATCGGAGCAGTATCCGCAAAGGGGGTCCGGCGGCAAAGGGGACAGTTGGTCAGACTTTTCAGTGGTGTTGCTCTACAGGTACACCCATATACGAAAAAGTTTCAGTGGATTTTTTGACGAGCTTTTTGAAACTCGGGCAACACTCGCAGACACAAGCATACCGTAAACCCTATAATTAGCCCCCCTATAATTAGCCCCCCCCCTACAATTATACACCCTCCTAAGACCACTTTGAGTTTATTAGCCCCCCCCCCCTATAATTACGCCCCCTCCCTAAATGGACCATCGTCTGAAAGGCAAAATTTTCTAAGTCTGGGTTCATGTATGGTCGCGTATGTGTATGTACGTATATGTATGTGCATGTGAGACTGTGTGAGAGTGTGTTAGAGGCTACCAACGTGTGTGCGCAGCGTCTTTTTCCCTTAAAAATCACCTCCACGCGCCTTTTTTCCACCAAAGCTTCCCACACCTCGACCCTTCCAGTTTATTAGCCACCCCTATAATTATAATTAGCCCCCTATAATTAGCCCCCCCCTACAATTATACACCCTCCTAGCGCTCGATTGAAAAAAATTAGCCCCCGGGGGGCTAATTATAGGGTTTACGGTATGTGGGAACTTGAACAATAAGTTACGTTAACTTGTAAGTTGAAGTTAAGTTATTGAGATATATCAGTTATTAACTTGACTTTTCGAGGTCTAAATAAGTGAGCTAACTTTAACTTCGACGCTCGAGTTCGACGCTCTAAAAACTTGAGTAACTCAAGTTAACTTGTGCTAAAGTTAACTTTTAAAAACTCAAAAGGGTATACCGTAAATCCTCCAATAGTGCCCCCGGTGCTATTTTTTTTCACCCTCTCCTTACCTGGGGGCACTGTTGGTGGGGGGCACTATTGGAGGGGGGGGGGGGGCTTCTATTATTTCAACCTAAAAATTTTGAATGGTAATGCTAGTTTCGCTGTCAAAATTGCCGACTTTTCGGCGATTTTGATCACTTTTGCCGCATGGTAATGATTGATTTAACGCTAATAGTTGCTGAAACGTACTATTACTGGTTAGTAGTAGTGTGTATACACGATATAAATGTACCTACCACTATATTTTTGCCCATAAAAAGCACATGGCACAACATACCCCTTACCCCCGGGGCACTATTGGAGGGGGGGGCTCTATTATTTCAACCTTGCCGTACCCGGGGGCACTATTGGAGGGGGGGGCACTATTGGAGGGGGGGGGGGGTTGTATTGGAGGATTTACGGTATGTTACATTTGTGTTTTTGGCGCCACCCAGCTGCATCTGAAGAAAATCGTGTCCGATTTTTGTGGTGCTGTAACTTGTCTCAAAATGTTTAATTTGAAAAAAATTTAACTTGACTTTAAATTTTCAAGTACCTATGCTCACAAGCCACAAGTATACACGCGCCTGCTGAACAGGGTACGTAGTAATGCTGGTCGAAAATTTTACACCACGTACTGACCGAACACGCATGAATGCATGTAGGTATGTAACACGAATGAAAGAAAGACTCACGTTTCCCGCTAACGTAGCGAAAGAAGCGCTGTAGCACTCGAACGGTGGTCAAAATGTCAAATCCTTGAAATCGATTTTCTTTTTTGTTCTCTTTGTGCCACAATTCTTGCAACTTGTGAATGGTCTGCAAGTAAAGAAAAGATACGGCGACGCAGTCGAAAGCACAAAACACAAGCGAATAAAATCGTCCCATTTGCTGCATGAGTAACGGGGGAGGAGACGGAAAACTTCAGACCATAAATTAACGAAAATTTGCAGGTGGTTGCAAAAAAAGGCGAATATGTGACGCTATTGTGTTGAAGTCCAGTTTGAAAAGGAGCAGTATTAAAGGCATGCCCCCCACTGATTTCAAGAACTTCTGCATTGTAGCTGATCAACTTTAGTTTGAACAACCATGTATAAAATCCGAACCAAACGCAGCAACACGTCACATACCTATTCGGCGTTTTTTTGTGTTTGCCCGCAATGGAAATGTTCAGCGAAAATACTGGCGACTGGAACTGACTGACATTTACATAGATTGAATGCGAGAAATAAGCACCTGCCCATGAATGGAACCCCCATGCACACGTATGCATGCGCGCGTGCACGCACGCACGCACGCACACAGCATACACGCACGCATTAGGACACAACACAAATGTTGTACGAACAGTTCGTCATTGGATTTAATGCCAGAAGCCAATTTAGCAGGATTGCAGTACATACCGTAAACCCTATAATTAGCCCCCCCCCCCCGGGGCTAATTTTTTCGTTCGACCTCTAGAAGGGTGTATAATTATAGGGTAGGGGGGGGGCTAATTATAGGGGGCTTATAAACTGGAAGTGTCGATGTGTGTGAAGGTTTGTTGGCGAAAAGGCGCGTGGAGGCGATTTTTAAGGAAAAAAGACGCTGCGCACACACGTTGGTACACTCTAGCACACTCTCACAATATCACATGCACATACACGTACATACATGATACATACACATACGCGACCATACATACACCCAGACATAGAAAATTTCGCCTTTCAGACGATGGTCCATTTAGGGAGGGGGTGTAATTATACGGGGGGGGGGCTAATAAACTCAAAGTGGTCTTAGGAGGGTGTATAATTATAGGGGGGGCTAATTATAGGGGGCTAATTATAGGGTTTACGGTATGTATGTCTCGCCTAAACGGCTCACACAAAAAAAGGAATATGTGACGTGTTGCTGTGTTTGGTTCGAATTTTATACATGGTTCGTTCAAACTGAAATTGATCAGCTAAAATGCAAAAGTTCTAGAAATCAGTTGGTTGGGGATTGCCTTAACACCGTTCTATAACGCGCCGTATTCGATGTAGGGAATCAAAAGTTATAGGGGGGATCGAAAGTGTCGTCGTCGCGCATGTCGTCTCATATTAGGGTTGTACGCTGACGCGTATACACCCTGATTCGCAGTATTACATTCCCCAGCTCCTCAAACGACCCAACAACTAGAAAACCACTGAAACCAAACGTATAGTACCATTTCCATAGTGTCTGCACCAGTCGTGTCTCTGAGGTTTTCCAGATTCGGCGTCAAGAGGATGTTCTCTGCTTTGACCGTTTTCCGCAGCTCGTCAAGCGACAGACAGACCGGGGGAAAGCCCGGACTGACCAATGACCGGCAGTTGGGATCCGACTTCTCTAGGTCGAAGTTCATGGACAAGGCGGTCTAAACGTGACGTGGACAATCATGATAACCAGCATACCCATAAACTAAAAACTCTGGCATACGTACAGGCAGACTCTACTCAGAAACTGAGACACTACAGAAACTGAGACACGCAACATCACCTTGAAACCTTCGATTCCAGGCACGCAGTTTTCGGGCAGCACTTCTTTCGTCCTATCGAATTCAAAGATGACAGAATTCTGTTCAAATGGCATCGCCTCATTCTAAACAAAGGCAACAATCTTTGACTTAAAAAGCAAAAAACAAAGATAACATTTTGAATGTGCACCATCTCAAGGATTTTCAAAACTTTTTCACGGGCCGCTTCAACATTTCCAGGAGAGCCCCGTAGCCAAAGTTCTGTCGACGTAGCGGTGAGGGGCACCTGTGAGATTCCTTGAATTTTTGCCCGAACTCCGAAATTTTGCTGAAAAACGCCATTTGAAATGAAGCACTCGAACAACACACTGTCTGCTACTCTGCTATCAACTATTTTAATTAATGAACCACGGCACACGTTCGACGCGACCGAACGGCAACGTTTTTACATTCTTTATCACGAAAATAATTGGCTTTTTGCGCGTCCAAACTAATAAAGAAAAAACGACTAGCTAGGTGCACCGACTCTTATGTCGTTGATAGTGGCGCCTTTTTTTCCGATGACGTGTTTCACCAAATCGGTTGGCACAGACATGCACACATCGATATCCTTCGCTTTTGCTCTGGTGGCCCGCATCTCCTGTCTTGTTTAGCCTAGATTTCTTTTTCTTTTTCGATTTCAAAGCTGCCCTGTCTCTCGCCGTTATCGATTTTGCGCCACAAAGCCTACAACGAGGAACGCAAGTGGTGGTGTTTTCTCGGCGGGCGTTCGGGAGACAGCCAGCTCAGCCTGGGGGGGGGGGCGGGGAGGCAGGCTGACTGCTCACAGGGTTCGCTCTAGCGCCTTCCGTGTGACTCAGCAGCAGCAAGTGATGTCATCACCCCTCGTACTGATACACCACCGAATCGAAATACCGTAAATCCTCCAATACAAACAACCACCCCTCCTATTGTGCCCCCGGGGGTAAGGGGGTATGTTGTGCCATGTGCGTTTTATGGACAAACAAATAGTGGTATGTACAGAGTGTCCCACTATTTCTGGCCATTTTCAATCGCCGTTTTCTCGCGAGTCCGTGCAGACATTTGTGTGGGACTTCTTTTGTCATAGAGTACGTGGCTACCGTAAATCCTCTAATACAGCCCCCCTCCAATAGTGCCCCCCCCTCCAATAGTGCCCCCGGGTACGGAAGGTTGAAATAATTCCCCCCTCTGTGCCCCCGGGGGTAAGGGGTATGCTGTGCAATGTGCCTTTTAAGGGGAAAATTTTTGTGTTAGGTACATTTATATCGGGTTTTCACACTACTACTAACCAATAATAGTACGTTTCAGCAACTATTAGCGGTAAATCAACCATTAAATGTGGCAAAAGTGATCAAAATCATCGAAAAATCGGCAATTTTGACAGCGAAACTAGCATTACCATTCAATATTTTTAGGTTTAAATAATTTAAGCCCCCCCCTCCAATAGTGCCCCCCCCCCTCCAATCGGGCACCCGGGTAAGGAGATGTGTAAAAATTAGTGCCCCAGGGGCACTATTGGAGGATTGACTGTATTTCTCATGTCAAAACGACAGAAGAAATCAATTGGATAAACGGTTGGATTTGGGTGCATTGTGTTTTCCACACATTTGAACAGGTTGGATAGCGATGTCACCAAAAAGTCCGAAGACTTTTTTTGTTTTTTTTTTTTAATTTGATTAAAAAAGTCAAACTACTTATTTAACACTTTTTTAACTTATTAAAAAAGTCTACCAACTTATTTAACAGTTTTTTAATAGATTAAAAAGTCTGTTACTTTTTTAATTAAAAAAAAACATTTTCAACTAAAAAAGTATTTTTTAATTAAAAATGTATTTTTGAATTGCATAGCGTTTGTCCACAAATGAACCGCTAGAAGGTGACATGGCTCGTCTAGGAGGCTCAGACTGGTTGTCCTCGAACTTGTCGCCATCCTCTGTCGGCAGCTGGTCAACTGTGAATGCGTCTGGATCCACACATTTCAGCTACTAATGTATTCCAGTTAGAGTTTGTATAGGAGGTTCACCTGACAAGGCGCTTCTCTAAGTATTGGATAACTGGAATTTAGTAGGCGGCTTGCTATTGAGAGAGACGTTCCCGTCAATCACTTTGAACATCTCTCGCAAGTCGGAAATCACTGAAATTGCACCACAAAATTGAGCCATGCCATCATTTTAACGACAAACTGAATGCAGTGTCAAACTTCTTTGCACTACTTTGTCAAACTACTTATGCAAGGACTTCGTTCAGGAACAACTCAGACAGCAAATCGTGCAAAGTTTACAGTAAAAAAATACGTTTTTAAGTGTGTTGTTCAAAAAGTGTTAAAAAGTATTTGAAATACATATTTAACTTATCATTTTTTAATTAAAAAGGTAGAAGGACTTATTTAACACTTTTTTAATTAAAAAAGTTTTTTTTCAGACATACATTTTTAACACTGTTTGTTTTATAACTTTACTTAAAAAAATATTTTGACTTTTTTTATTTTTGACTTTTACTTTTTTACCTAAAGGTTGGGATTACCTACATTGGTGGAGATAGTGAAACGCGTCTTCTTCGGCAATGAGCACATTATCTTGAATGTTACCCAGATTTACAGTATTCGTGGGACTGTGCGACATCAGTGACAGAGATCGGAGATTGGCTGGGCGATTGCTGGAAGAACAGTGGTCTTTGGTGAGGTGCTGCCAGACTAACGGTTCCTTCAGTCGCCAAACTCGACCACCCCTTGCGATTTCCTTCTTTGTAGCTATGGCCATCTCAAATCGGACACAACAAGGACAAGCCCAATAGTTCAGAAGAGCCGAATAACTAAATCATACAGGTCAGATTATAAAAACCTACAGGTCAGATTATAAAAACCTACAGGTCAGATTATAAAAAACTACTGTAGGTAATCTGACCTCGGTCTCGCCCGCTCACAGTCACCTGCACACTGCACAGACTGCTCGCTCTTGGAGGGTTGCCCAACTCAGCTGTTTCTGACTATCTGACAGTGATAGCATTGAGCTAAATGGCGACTCTGCCCCCCATGCACAATAATTGGCCATACTTATTTATATTTAAAATAGTGATGCAGATTTGTAAGCGATGATATGGTGTAGTCAGACGTGAGTTGCCGCCCCCTCCTTCCGTGATGACACTTCTGTGTCTCCGTTGCGCTGTATTGTGTTGTTGCACTGTGGGTGCCGCGTTACCGAAATAAATAAATAAATAAATAAAACTGATTTTGGCACTTTAAGCATGCCTGCGTATAGTTGTACAGCGTGTATTAAAACTATATATGAAACTATATGCCCCCCCCCCTAGGGAAATGCTGGTTCGACGGATTTAGCTGAAATTCAACATAGTTGTAGGCCTATCAAAAATACATGTCGAAATTAAATTTCATGCAAAACGAACAACCGAGCGTCGAGATATGAGAAAGCATTCAAGGTAGGTACAGTGAAAAATCTGGTCAGTAAAGATTTCACCTCGCTGTCACCACTTCACCCGTTTCTTAGCGAATCAGCAGTTGTCGGCCGACGTCGGATCAGTCTATGATGGCCAAGTCATGCAGCTCTCTTTTCCAGTGCTTGGTGACCCATCGTTCCGATCGCTTCAGCTTCTGAGCCACCCATTTTCTAGTGATGAACTGTGCACTAGCGTCGCTTGCCATTCGGAAAGTAACCGCAGCCACTTCATCTACTTGGTCAGTCGTCGTCGTGTCCTTTCGTAAGCGCGACATGGCCCTCGACACTCGCTTAAACAATTGTTTTCCATTCAATGAGAAATTGTTGCCATAAAACGCGCAGTAATGTTTTTTTTTACGCAAACTGACAAGATTTTTCACTGTACCTTGGATGATTGCTCATATCTCGACGCTCGGTTGTTCCTTCTGCATATTAAACTTAAATTGGTCATGTATTTTGTTGGGCCTACATCCGTGTTTCATTTCAGCTAAATCCGTTCAACCAGTATTTCCCTAGGGGGGGGGGGAGGGATCCTATGGTTTTTATACACCCTGTACGCAATTGCAAATGTGCGCGAATAATTTTGTGTATGAACATATTTGCAGCGCTGTTCTCATGTTCTCATGTCGTAATTATAGGTTGAATTTAATATTCGTATACATCCTTTAATTCACAAAAATTCAGAAATTCCAATTCAATTCAAATCCAATTTTCAAGTGCAGTAGCTCCTGTTTAGTTTGAGTGGAGCAGCTCTATGCCCTTCTGGCCAGCCGATGCTACCGGCCGATGCCGTGGCAGTCTCTTTTCATTTGCCAGGAAGTGAGTTTGAATCCTGCATGGTAGAATCATTAGATTTCAACATTGTTTGATTTTTCAAAATACCTAGGAATCCATTCAACAGATCCTGTTTACAAGGGTACTTGTCTACGAATCACGTGCCGCAATCCATTTTCGTTCTGTGTATAGCAGCGATTTTTTGTTCTGTATTGCCTTCTTTTCTCGCGTATTGTATTCTCGGCAAAAGTGTCTGAATACCAAGTTTTTTCGCCGCCAGAAGACAGGGAGGTAGCAGATTCGGACACTTTTGCCACACTGATGCGCAGCGTGGACACTTTGCCACTCGTGGAGAGTATCTGTGTGGCAAAATATGTGGCTAAAGTGTGGCATCCTGTGTGGCCAAAAAAACGTTCAAATACCGAGTTTTTTTCGCGTCCAGAAAACAGGGAGCTCGCGGATTCGGACACTTTTGACACACAGATACGGGCCATAGGCCCATAGTACACGAGCATTTTGGGACCCATCCCCACAAAGCAGCCCTATCGTCTGGTCGATGGCCCACAAACCAGCACAAAGCACAAACCGAACCGAACCGAACCGATGGGGTCCCAAACTAGCCGAGGGCCGACTGGACCGCAAACTCGATGCTATGTACGCTCTTATATGACTGCGATGTAATGATTAAATAGATCGCTGCATGACCGGTTGTTTTGGGTGCGTTGTGTTCGTCCGAGGCGCGTCGTGTCGTCCTCCAAGGTGGCGGCACCCAAGGGGGCGCTTGGAGATAAGCGCTCTGCGCCGCTTGTAAATGCCAGACTTTCAACGCGCGCTGAATTGCCTTGCACCCAATCGTAAACCGTTGCGTCTGAGAGTGCGTTGAAGCGACACACACTTCTGGAGACCTTGTGCAAAAGCGCTCTTTACGGGCACCGAGTGCGAGAGAAGCGTCTAATATGGCCGAAATGCTGCTCGACAAGCTCGTCTTGGTGACAGGTGCGCGCTGATTTGGATCTGCAACCCAAACGCGATCAATGTGTTCTTGCGAATTCAACAACATATATAGGCAACCAGTGTATAGATATGGACATATGGACATGGTATGTACTGTATGTATGTATGTACTTCGTAAATCGTACTACACTTCAGTAAGATGTTGCGCTATGCCTTGCTTGAACGCGTGTAGCGGCGGCTTTTCAAACGCAACCCGCTGCTATAGGGGCTGGCAGCGGGATCGGCCAGGCGGTGTGTCGACGCTTCGTCGAGCTGGGCGCCATCGTCGTCTGCTCGGACGTCAACAAGCAGCAGAACGACGCCACGTGCAGCGAGATCAACGCGGACGCGCACGCCAAGAACAGGGGCAAGCATCTAGCCGTCGTCTGTGACGTCACGCAAAAGTACATTGCTTGCAACTCAGCTCAATGGAATGTAACGTACGTGAGAATACGCAACACATGCTCGAAGGGGTTGTGCGTGATTGTCCCAGACATCGACACGTGTATGTATGGGACACAGACATGAACAGAACAAGCACTTCCTTTCCTAATAGGCTATGCGCACCTATGTACAACGGCACGTACTGGTACCCATGTATGGCGCGGCGACGCACTGCACTTGTTCCGTCCTGGCGACGACGATAATGCGAGTCTCTCTCTCTCTCTCTCTCTCTGTGTCTCTTCCTTGCACAGGGTGCAGGTGGAGTCTCTGCGTGACGAGATTCGGGCCCATTTCGGCCGCGTCCCGGACGGGGTCGTCCACTGCGCGGGCGTCGACTCACGCGCCCGCTCGCTGGCGACGCTGGACGAGGCGGCCTGGGACACGACGCTCGACATCAACCTCAAGGGCACCTACCTCGTGACCAAGGCCTTCACGGACGCCATGCTCGAACACAACGTGAAGGGCTCCGTCGTCAACACGGCGAGCATCATTGGAAAGAGCGGCACTGGACAGGTGGGCTGCGGATAGCGCGCGTCTTTTACTGGATTTGAGGCTGTCTGTAGAATTTTGTAAAAAAATTTCACACGGCAGTGTAAGACCAAAACAGCCAAAAGTACACATAGTTACAAAATTTCTCATCGTACAGTGTCTTGTGACAGCGTAAGCGTAACTGCAGGCGGACTACTGCGCGAGCAAGGCGGGCGTCGTCGGCCTCAGCCGATCGGCGGCCTTCCAGCTAGCTAGTTTTGGGATTCGCGTCAACAGCGTGCTTCCCGGCTACATCAAGACGCCCATGACCGACTGCTGGCCCGACGAGCACCGCCAGGTGCGCTCGGTGGTTCGCGTTTGGGAAAAACACGCACCGAACTGCTTGTGTGCCTGCAGCTCGTGCTGGCCGTGACGCCTATGCAGCGGGGAGGCGAGCCCAGGGAGGTGGCGGACGCGTGCGCCTTCCTCGTCAGCGACATGTCCACCTTTGTCACCGGCATCGCCATGGAGGTGGCGGGAGGACTGTCCATGTGACCAGCAGAAGACTCGCAGATCTTAGAAACAGTGCACGAGACATTGCGTATACATACCGTTACAATGCGGTTTATATACCTAGAACTATAAGTGTGCTCTCGGCGACCAAGTAGACCTTACATCCCTCGAGGTCACATGAAGAACGAGCATGCACACCACCTCTACCGGTATGTATGTATACTTGGAGGAGGGAAAGCGCTTCGTGCGGTGGGAGAAGAAACGCGCCTAGTAGACTCGCTTTTCAGTATAAAAATGCTTGCAGCTTCTTGAAAATCTCAAAATTATCTGTCATTCAATTTTTCGTCGCAAATTCCGTCCCCCCGCCGCACTCCGAAACAAAATTCTGGATCCGCCAATGGAGGAAGCGGAAGGAGCGCTTCTTGTTGGGAAGCAGTTCAAAGTCCCGTCGTTTCGGTCCGGTTATCGAATCATTGATCACCTCCGCGTCCGTTGGTAAGGTCCGGCATCCGGACTCGATCTGCGTCCGTCAGTCGTACACTACCCCCCCCCCCCCCACCGCCATCCCTGTTGCTTTCACATTCTGGATGCGTGTGTGTGTATGCATTGTCAGAGATGCAATCTGACAGGCGGCGGCGACTGCGAGTTGTCCTATTCCATTTGGAAATGTGGAAACTGCGAGTGCGTGTTGTAAGTGTCGTTCTCCGCAGTATTTCGTCAGTTGCGTGCTGCGTTCGAGCGAGTGTGTCCGAGGCGCCTAGTGTAAGGTATTCGGTATCCTAGGTGATGTTACTAGAGACTAAAGCCTGTGTCAAATACCGTTGACACTGGAGGTTTTATTGAAAATATCGAAGGTACCTGATAATTATTTAAGAACACCATATACAAATTTGTAGTCCAGGCGAAGCTGAGTCCCCACTGGCCTTTATTTTTGTCCCTTCTCCTCCTAAAAGGAGAAGGGATATAGTGATCGTTCTAGGGTGCCTAAATTTGGTCACAAGATTTCGAGGCGAAATCTTGGTCCAATCGAGACGATTTTGGTACCATTCGATTCGTCTTGACGTGAAATTGGGTGGATGGACCTTCTACCCTTTTGATGGGTCTGCGACAGTTTACCGCGGACAATTTACCGCGCACAATTTACCGCGGACAATTTACCGTGGCGACAGTTTACCGCGACACAATTTACCGCAGCGACAATTTACCGCGCCAATTCACACTTTTGACCCTTCCGCAAAACATACACACAAATTTCTTTCAGTCCAACGCAAACACGGAGCACGAGGTGACCACGAACGAGAAGCGGACGGACAGTGACGGCGAGCAATGGAAAATAACACCACTAACGGACGCGCAAGCAGGCGATCACGACAACGAACTAGAAGTCGAAATTGTAGGAGAGGGCGCTCACAGTATCATACAATGTTTGTTCAGGCGAATCGTACCGACCCAGCACCTTCTTTATGCGCTTGTCGGCGTCGGCGTAGACCTTCTTCTTGGGCGGAGGGCTGTTGCCAGCGACGAGACGAGTGATGTTGTTCTCGTTGAGCATCTGCTCCTTCTTTAGGATGTCGACGAAGCGGAAGAAGTTGGGCGTCGTGCTCCCAATGAGGGACTGGAAGCCGCGATGCCAGCCCTCCACACGGTTGTTCGTGCGATCCTTGTCCGCTAGCGTGCGCTCGTGGACGTTCCACAAATCCACGCTGAACTTGGCGCCGTGGCGAGGGCCGCGACGGCGAGGGCGCCCCATGTACGTGTCCTCGAAGTAGTGCGCTATGGGCAGCGCTCTGGCGTCGAAGTCGTCATGGTTGACGAGCTCCTCGAAACCGTCGTCGACGTCCTCAGGTCGAAGGAAGGCGAGGGCGGGGATGCACTTGATGGACGTAGCCAGCGCCGGATGCTTTCAATTACTTGAGGAAATTCACAAAAACCGGTTTTTTACCATTACGGAAAAAGTTTTGCAGTTATGTCGAAAAATAACTTTATCGATTCTAGGGGGGCCTTTAGTATGTTATAGGGACAACTGTGGACCATGGGCCCCTCGACCAATGTAGCAACCTGGCTTCAACCGTTCCTGAGTTATAAAGGGTTGAAATTTCGGTTTTGAAAAATTTCGACTTCAAAAAATCATAGCGCTGAATTCCTCCAGCAGAAGTTGCTGAAATCCAAAAAGCAAGCTTCGTCTATCCATTATCTGCGATTTAAGCCATCACGCGTTACGAAGCATTGCCGATTTCGTGAGTTCTTGCTCATCAAAGCTCAACAATTTTTTCAAAAATTTCAAATCCTGGCATATTTGTTTTTGGTGTAGCGCGTTCAAAACTGGACCGAAACCGGCGTGCGATGGCTTTGATTGAAGCTCTCGATGAGGGCTACGTGGAGCGCTATGACCTTTTCAAAACAATTGAACTTTTTTATAGAAAAATTTAAAAAAATCGAAATTTTGATACAATTTCCGCAGTATTTTGCATGTTGTTCATTCAAAACTGAACCGAAACTGGCGTGTATGGCTTCGATTGAAGCCCTCGATAAGGCGCACATGGAGGGCAACCAACTGTTCAAACCACTTAAACTTTTTTGTGCAAAAATTTAAAAAATCCAAATTTTGGTGCAATTTCCACAGGATTTTGCATGTAGTGCGTTCAAAACTGGACCGAAACCAGCGTGTGACGGCTTCAATTGAAGCTCTCGATGAGGCGCACATGGAGGGCTATGAACATTTCGAATCACGTAAAGTTTTTTGTACAAAAATCGAAAAAAATCGAAATGTTGGAAACATTTGGTCTTTTCTACAGTATGATCCGAATAGTTTAGCAAATCCGAATCCGAATAGCAATGTTGGGTTTAAATTGGAATGGTAAACTGTAGCACTGCTGGGGGGAACGGGAGGAGAAGGGACAACTTGCCGACAGGCAAGAGCACCTAGTTACTTCTGAAACACGCGTCTTGCATCAAAAATAACACCAAAAATCACCACTTTATCTTTACTGGATGGACCGATTGAGGCGAAAACTTCATTGCTGGTGACATGAGGACTATGTCTGCGAAATAGTGCGAATCCTATTGGGACTCGATGAGATGCGGTTGACAGAAAATTGCAAAATCGACAAAAAGATTAAAATCACGATTTTGCGATTTCTCTTTCTCGACGTGCGAAGCAGGCACCTTCACCAAGAAGAAGCTCTCTTCAGAAAGCACTTCACTTGAAATTATTGCCTTTAATTCAAAATTTCGGTGCTTCAGCAGGGATTGGACGGTGTTTGACTTCCTGGATTTCTTTAGCAGTGCCGATTCCTTTGGAATCGGTGAAATCGCCGCACAAGCTTCAATGATACGACGCCCCAATGCACTGATGGGTCCAAAAGGCATCCACACTGCCCCCTCCCCGCCCTAATACAGGGCCAACCCACGCGCCCACGCACCCACGCTGCCTTATGGCACCCTGGCTCTGTGTAGCGTGGTAGCGGACTGGAGTGGGTGGCAACACATGCTTAAGGATCATACATGATCATACAGGGTGGCTGGCTGGGCTGACGCGCGTACTGGCGAACGCACGAGCATAGCACTAGCCTAGGAAAATAACGCGGCGGAAACTTTCAAAATTGACCTAGAAATTTCTGCTCCCGGACCCAGAAATTTCGTCCCAGATTGGGCCCTATCCTTAACGTACATGTAACTGGGGTGGGGGTTGGGGGGGGGGGGGTTACCACCCACACACTCCAAAGTTTACCCCCCCAGCCCCCACCAAACCCTCCCCCCCCAGAATTTTTCTGAAGTTTTCCAACTTGTCTACAATTATAAAAAGCAGTATATTTTTCATCTTTTTCTGTGTTTTTTTACCCTAAAACAGCTAAATAACGCTATTTATAGCCTATTTTAACCCATTTTTGACAAAAAACTGCTTATTTTTTACACTATTTAAGTAAACTTTCTAACCCTCTGACACCCCCTCCCCCTTCAAATCTGCTTACCCCCACCCACACCCCCAGAATTATCTCCGACCCCCCCCCCCACGTCAAAAAACCGGGTACATGTATGATGCTTAAGCATGTGTTGCCACCCCCACCAGTCCGCTACCACCCGAACCAGAGCCACGGTGCCAGAAGGCAGCGTGGGTGCGTGGGCGCGTGGGTTGGCCCTGTATTAGGGCGGGGAGGGGGCAGTGTGGATGCCTTTAGGACCCATCAGTGCATTGGGGCGTCGTATCATTGAAGCTTGTGCAGCGATTTCACCGATTCCAAAGGAATCGGCACTGCTAAAGAAATCCAGGGAAGTGCACACCGGTCCAATCTGTGCCAAAGCACAGAAATTTCGAATGAAAGGCAACAAATTCAAATGAAGTGCTTTTTGAAACGAGCTTGTTTGTTTTGCCCGGCAGGGACGCTGCACGCTGGTCGTCTCGTGCACCTGAGGAGAAGACACTCGCCAAGAGAGGGCCCGAGGCCGGAAGGAAGAACGAGCATGAAAAGCCGAGTGGCGCTAACGGCCGCTGTGGCCATTTCGTTGTCGAGCGGCGCGCAGCTCTTCTACCTATTGGCGGCCGCGAACGCCATGGAGTCCACTCTGCAAGCATTTCTCAACGGCAGCATAGAGGTCGGTGACCAGACGAGTACAGTACGGGAGTTTTCGTTAAAAGGAACGCTGATAAAGGCTGATTCACAATTAGGTAACAGTCTTCCCATCGGTCTCAGTCTCGGTCTCGGTCTTCGCTGTTTGGCATGGGAAGAGCGAGACCAAGACCGACAATGTTGGGAACTTTGAACATTTTGCTCCGGTCTTCATCGGTCTCGTGTTGAATCGCGCGGGCTACCGTATTCGGGCGAACAAATTCCAGATGGAAAAGCGTTTGTGTCGTTTTTGGTCGCTGTTGGCGTTACATAAAAGACAACGCCAACAACGCCAAAGCCTAAGCAAAAGTCTAAGCCTAAGCGAAAGCCTAAGTGAAAGCCTAAACCTAAGCCTAAGCGTTTTGTGCTCTCTGGCGTTTTTGGCGTTGTTGTCGTTGTTTTTTAGTTAACGCCTCGCTGTTTCTTCGCAAATTCACATCGCGGCTCCTCAGGTGTACTCTATCGCTGCCAAAAGCGCTGGCGCCGCTAAAGATACATAGGGCGCTCAAAATACGCTTTATGGCGCGCGTTCAAACGAAGACGGGTGCAAGGCGTTGCCAATTTAGAATGGATCAACAAGAGCGAGACCGATGCGAAAATCGAGACCGAGACCGATCAGAAGACCGTTAATTGTGTTGTAAAGCAGCCTTAAAGCGCATTTTTTAGCGGCCGCCCGAACTCGGCACATGGTTGTAGAATTACACAATTACCGTATTGTAGCTTTGTAGAAACGATGGCACTACCTTAATGCTCATATGCATGCCATGCAATACCGCCTCTTAAAGATGAAAGGCTCTTATTGGGCAACGGCTCAAGCAAAGCAAAGCAAAAGCTCCCTGCGAAATGACCAGTGTTAACCAATGCTCTATTCAGGAATACTGGGGTCTTGAGATCAGGCCTATGATGTCGTTCCTATGGCCTTTGATATTTGTCGTCCCAATGGTCTTGGGCGTAATTTCGTGCTATCTGCTTAGTAGCCGTTTGGCTGAGCGTCTAGGGAGAAAAAGAGCCACATTGTTGGGATCCATGGCGATGATGTGCAGCTGTATTCTCATTGCTGGCAGCAACGGATTCCGTTCACCCGTCGCCTTCGTGCTTGGTACGCTTCTGAAAATGTGTTTCTTACCATATGGTCTAATGGAGAGCGGGTTCAACGGAGATTCAACCATCTTCTGTAAGGCCTAAGGAGAAACGCAAGTCGTTCAGGCTACACGCTGTGCCGAATGGCCATAACGACGACCTCGCCCATTGGAATGTGCTACATCGTTGAGCTGTCGCCGAATAACAGCAGGTACTCACTTCTGCAAAAACGAGAAATAGAATATCAGAGAGGTGGGAATATCGGCAAATTGAATTGGCAGAGGCAGCGCTTGCAGTCTGAGCATCGGCCTGCGCCCCGTCTGCGCCTGTATGGCGACGCTGTTGGCCAACAACCGAGTGTTGGGCACGAGTCAACGGTGGCACTACGTCTATCTCGCCATGCTCGCAACCTCCCTCTTCGGCCTTGGGCTGCTTCTAACGCTGC
This sequence comes from Paralinhomoeus sp. GSCO2_6, assembly GCA_030248085.1. Taxonomy (NCBI): domain Eukaryota; kingdom Metazoa; phylum Nematoda; class Chromadorea; order Monhysterida; family Linhomoeidae; genus Paralinhomoeus; species Paralinhomoeus sp. GSCO2_6. The sequence goes on along the minus strand of JASAMY010000639.1, from coordinate 4,307 downwards.
CTGAAAGCCCAAAATGGTTGCTGTTGACCAAGCGCGATTTTGAGGCTGCCAAGAAGGCGCTGAGGAGAGTCGGGGTGGAGGAGGAAAACCTGGGACCTGAGATGGAGAGAATCCTGTGCGAACGCGTTGCACTCCAAACCAGTTCAAAGAGCCCCAACGCGTTTTCATTCAGCTTCGAGGAGGGGCAGGCGGCCCTCGACCGATGCTCGACCTGGCAGGTGGTGACCATGTCGTTAACGAAGGCCTATCGCCGCTATTTCGTGGTCCTTTTCTGCGTCTCCTGCACATACGCTCTCTGCTGTTCCAACATCATGTCTATATATTCGACCGGTCAGTATGGCCTGAACGTGCGGGGCTCCGCTTAAATTTAAGCGTGCCACTCCTAGTGTTCAAACTTTCAAACTTCAAAATTTATTTTGACGACAACCACCGACACAGCGCAATGGCCGTAAACTGGATCACAAGATCACAGGGCGGCGCCGTATACATAACAGTGGGCGTTGTTTTGCCGCGAGGCAAGGTGGGCCCCCACCTGGCACTGATTTTTGGCCGAAGCCACGGTACAGCCAGAAACCGGAGCTGTGGTTTAAGACTCGCTTTTTGTAAAAACCAACCTAGTCCAACCAGAGGGTGGCACAATCCCCGAATTTTTTTTTGATTTTTTTGAAAAAAATGTTTCTAGACCGGAATTGGATGGGGAGTCCGATGATCAACTCGAAATTTCGATTTTTACACCGCAACTTTTTTTATGGGCAAAAAACGTTTTTTTGACTCAACATTTTTGGTATTTCTGTTTTTGGCCCGTAACTTGCGATTTAGAGCTCGAAACTAAAATTTAAAGGCAGATTCGGAATCCTCGTGAAATTGTGCGTCTTTTTGGTGCCAAAATGGCGCGGGTCAAATTTACGCACAAATACGAAAACACGCGTTGAAAATCTGGTTGGATCACAAATTCGAGGTTTTTTGCTTGCGGTTTCTGCAAAACCGGTTTGCGCACCACGAAACCCAGTTCAGATGAAAGCCCGTTTCATTCTGCGTCGAATGAGCTATGAACGGTCGAATTTCGGGCACACGTCTAGATCGAAAATTGCACTTGAAGTTGTCGACTGAACGACGAAAGTCGACTCGCTGGGAATCAAGTGTTGGGTATAGTTCTTCTTGGGCTCATCCCAGACTAAAGTCTTGCGTGGTCGCATACAGGCACGAAACGACTGCGAATTCCCCGATTTGACTATACCCCAAAAATATGGTCTGGATTGGCGTACTGTAGCGCAAGCGTTACACTGTGCAGGTTTCCCCCATCGCCATTACAGCTTGCTTCGCCTGCCATTGCTGCAAAATCGGTTTGCGCACCACGAAACCCAGTTCAGATGAAAGCCCATTTCATTTTGCGTCGAATGAGCCATGAACGGTCAAAATTCGGGCACAAGTCTAGATCGAAAATTGCGCTTAAAGTTGCCGACTGAGCGACGAAAGTCGACTCGCTGTGAATCAAGTGTTGGGTATAGTTCTTTTTGGGCTCACCCCAGACTAAAGTCTTGCGTGGTCGCATACGGGCACGAAACGTCCACAAATTCCCGTGTTTGACAATACCCCAAAATATGGTCTAAATTGGCGTACTGTAACGAAAGTGTCACATTGTGCATATTTTTGCACCTTGCCCTAGCAGCTTGTTTTGCATGCCGATTCTGCAAAACCGGTTTACGCACCACAAAACGAGTTAAGATGAAAGCCCGTTTCATTCTGCATCGAATGAGCCATAAACAGTCAAAATTCGGGCACACGTCTAGATCGAAAATTGCACTTGAAGTTGTCGACTGAGCGACAAAAGTCGACTTGCTGGGAATCTAGAAGTGTCTATAGCTCTGCGTGGGATCACCTCAGACTACACGGTGTGATGCAATTTGTGAGGGGGGGGGGGGTAGAGCGGCAAACCGACCAAATGTTCGGTATTTTCGGTATCGGTATATACCAAAACCGACCATTTTGTTCGGTATATACCGAAATTTCGGTATATCCGATGTCGGTTTGCAGCTCTAGGGGGGTGGTAATTATGATGGAAAGGAGGCGCTTGCCATAGGGTGAGCGCCTATAACTACGGATGGCCTCTAAGCAGGGCACTTATTACGAGGGGGCGCTTATCATAGGTTACGGTATGCTCATACAACAGCTAAAAATGCAATTTAAGGTGGGTTTATACTTCGCTCTGTCCGAACACCGTGTAATGACCAATGACATCGCTCTTCAGAACTTTCGGATGTTACCATTCGGATGTTAAGATGTTAGTATTGAAAGATGTTCGTTACCGTACCTGACCAATTTTTTTTCCAACTCAAATATTTTCGACTTCGGCAAATCGGCAAATGAGAATCGGCAAAGTGAGGTTTATTTCCAAAAGGCGACGGCTGAAGAGAGCGATTATGGGCCTGGAGATTCTCAAGAGTATGCCGCGCAACTCGTTGGTGGTATGTGTGCCCCATGTCGACACTGTCGACACCTGTCGATTTCGGCACTGTCGACAGAGTCGTCTGCCGCCAGCTCCGTCTAATGCGGGTTTTGGACCCAGAGAGGTGCACAGGAATTTCTACTGGATGGATCGCGAAAAATTCGACGAATTGTAGGAAATATCTCGCCCACCGATTCAGAAGAAAACGACGCACAGGGCTCCAATCTCTGCCGACGAGAGGCTCGCTCGCCATCACCCTCAGGAGTCAGGTCTATTTGTTTCGGTTGCCCCACCACCCCAAAACCCTGGAGGTCGCAGCGGCAGGAAAACATCCGGGATTTTCCCAGAGGGGCGTGCTGTAAATCCTCGGAAATTCTCCCTCCCGTCCCCGCCGCGGCCCGCCATCGTCTATTCCCACCCCCCTCGAAATCTCAAGACAAATTTAGGCGCCCCCCCTCGAAATCGCACCAAAATTTGGGGAGGTGGCGAGGTGGGGGTTTGAATTTGGAACCCTGCCTTTATATGTACAACATAATTCTTCTTTTTTTTTTGTGATCGCGTGTCACTCGGCGTTCGCCTTGTCCTCTCTGAGCTGCTGCAGGCGCGTCGGGTCGAGAATGCGGTTGAGTTCCCGCGTCGCCTCCCCGCGCAACTCGTGGTTGGTCCGGTAGCGCAGGCGATCGCCGACAGTCCTGTAACCAAATGCACGACATGCACTATTCGAACCTGCCCAACTGCACCCCCCCCCCCTTCAGATATGCGACCTTGGGGAAATACCAGTGGTGGGGGCAGGAGGTGTGTAGGAGGAGGTGGGGGGGGGGGGGGTCTCCCTCCAGGATTTTTGGATTTAGGCATCACTTTATGCTACAAGATATGCCCATACGCGCCCATGTGGGGGGATGTTGAGACTCATCATTCTGCAGGCACCCCCCCAATAGGTGCCAATTGAAATTTCGTTGAATAGAATCATTCCAAAATAGGGGACTTCACTTGATAAATCAAAACCATTAAAAAACCGCAGATATATATTTGTTTTACATTTCGGATAGTATACGTTATTATATTTACATTTAAAATTAAACTATAATGATGGTCGGGATCGCATACCCCGCATATGAAGGTGTAGGGTGGGGCGGTCTCCCTCCAGGATTTTTGAATTTCGGCATCACTTTGAGCTACAGGATGGGCCCATACGCGCCCATGTGGGGGGGGGGGGGGTTGAGACACATCACTCTGCAGGCACCCCCCCCCCATTAGGGGCCAATTGAAATTTCGTTGAATAGAATCATTCAAAAATGAACGCAGATGAATGAACAGAGGAACGCAGATGGCGTCGGCGATGTCGGCGCAGGCGTTGAGCTTTGCCTTTGTAGAGACTGTAGAGACTTCGGTTCTTGTAGAGACTGTCGCGCTTGCCCCAGGGCGGCGGCTGCCGCTTCTCCGCGTCCGTCAGCCCCTCTTTCCCCTCGTCGCCGACTTCAAGCTTCGCTGACGCCAACGACGTCTGCGTTTTCAGGGCCTTTGTGGCACTAAAAATCTCCCAGAACTCATTTCTCACAAAGCTAGGACCGAAAAATTTAAAGCACGCACTTTCCTCAGCTTCGCCATCTGCAACTTTCCTCGGTCCAAAGTCAAGAGAGAAATGTCGATGGTTTAACATACAAAACGAACAAACTGACACCGTTGTTCTTTCAATTTTTTGAACTGACACAAATGACACCCGCGACGATCAATTGTTGGCATGTTCGTCAATATTTTGGTATCCGAACAAGCGGAAGTATAAATTGCAATTTGTCATTTTGTGTCATTTATGCAAATTCTGTCAGTACGAACAAAAAATAACGGAGTATAAACCCACCTT